>PGCI01000577.1:0-26338 GCA_002873125.1 Puccinia coronata f. sp. avenae | reverse complement strand
AGTTTTTTTTTTTTTTTTTAATTCAGTTTTATTCGTGTTAAGTACAGAATAAGTGGCATCGAGCCCGAAGGCTATGGCCTAGAACAAACTATAACATAAAAGGAAAGGTGGATCAACAAAGGAAAGACGGTACAAGATATAGTTGAAGGCAACGTCATGAGCGACAGTTTGAAATAAGCGAAGACAGGTTCAGTCAGCAAGGCAGCAGTAGGGAGAAAAACAAGTAGACATTAGTCATTCAAGGAAGGGATGAGGTCAGCCTGAATCGTACGATATAGACCGACACCATTCGCAGTAACAGCAGAAAGGAAGGTAGCAAGTGTGTTCATCATTACACAAGTTCGTGGAAGGAGAGGTTACCAATGAGTTCATCGTGTTATAGGTTTGGCGGGAGCAGGACACCAGGAGATGTTCCCGGCTTGCAGAGGGTGTGCGGCACCAAGGACATTTGCCAGTGTGTCGGCCGATTCGGTTGAGGTATTGTGGGAACCAGCCATGCCCAAGTCGGACAGTGGTGACCCATTTCGCAAGGTGTGGAGGAGGAGGCCCTTTGGTCCAGTGTAGCAGGTGCCCGTGCTGGGGTAGAGTGTAGGGAGGATTTGGACGTCTGTCAAAGTCCTCAAGCTGAAGCATGTGAGGAAGGCCGCACTGCTGCCTTCGTTGGTCAGGGTTGGGTTTGTTGGGTCAACCAACGGAGGATATGGTTCAGAACACCATCGAGTTGAGGTATTTGAGTGTGGCGGTGCAATGGACTTGGTCACCTGGGAGCATAGTTGGAACCACGGCACATGTTGTAGGCTGCTTGCCTTCGCCATGGCATGAGTGGGTAAGAATGTGGTTTTCGGGACTGACATTAGGCGGCAAGGCCACAGAATGGCACATCGTTTATGAGTGGATCTGGTGCAGGGAGACCGCTTCGGCACACATGGCGCGTGTCTCGGTTGCTTCCAACCACCGGTTATTAGCTTGGCAGCTGCACGGAGGCACTGCCGGAGGGGGGTTTGTTCATCATGGTTGATGTGTGCACGTGTGACACTTCAATACCGAAGGTGAGTGAAGGAATGATAAGTGCCTTGACGAGGCGTGATGCTGTTTCGGGGCGGAGTTTCTTAAGGAGTGGTGCGATGCGATATAGGGCTTTCCTGCCTTTGTTGCACGCGTTCAATGTGGTATCCGGCGCGCATACTTCTGTCAAAGAAGATGCCGACCAGCGGATTTTGCTGATTTTCACAGTGTGTCGCCCACCTGACCGATGGAGTGGTGTCCGGGACTGGTGTTCTGTTCGAGGGGAAGTGGAAGAGTTCCATTTTGGAGATGTCAAAGTTCATGCCACTGCGATTGGCTTGTCGCTGCAGTTCATTTGCAGCTGTTGATAGGAAGGTTGCATTGTGGCGCCAGCTTCAGAAACAGCTAGCAATGCAAAGTCATCGACGTAGCTGACCTTGAGTCTCGGTGGGTTGGCTTCTTCATACTTGAACAGTGGTGACGAGTATACATTGAAGAGGAAAGGAGAAAGTGGGGAACCTTGTGGGATTCCAACCTGGATGGGAGTGAACGATGGTTCAGTGGCGGCCCCGTCTGAGATTTTGACGGCACAGCAGGAAAGGTATGACTGAATCCAATCAACGAGATAGGGTGGGAACCCATTCTCAGTCATGATTTCAGCTAATCGAGGATGCAGGACTTTGTCGAAAGCGCCTTGCACATCGAGGAAAAGAGCAGTTGCAAAGAGTCCAGTTTTTGCAGCCTTAGTTGCATGTTCAAAGAGAAGGTGAACTGCATTGAGAGGTGAATGTTTCTTCCTGCTACCAAATTGTGTTATGGCAAGGCAGGAGTCGGCAAAGGGGATCATGCGGTTGAGCACACAGTGCTCAATCACTTTAGAGAGTGTTGGGAGGAGCGAGATCATTCGGTATGCCTTCGGAACTGAGTAATCAGGTTTGTCGGCTTTGGGAATACCACGGCAAGCACCTGCTTGAGGAGGGCAGGGAGGGTACGGCTTCTGAGGGACCAGTCCGTCATGGCTGTGAGGTAGTCGGGCCGTACGATGTGGAGATTTTTCCATACGGTCATAGTGAGTGTATCATCTCCAGGTGCGGAGGAGGCGGGGATGGCTGCAATTGCTGCCTTGATTTCATCATGCGTGACTGATGTGAAGCCTGTTAACTCAGTTGATGGTTGGTGTGGGGGTGCCACGGGTGGTGGAGGAAAGAAATGACAGTGAAGTGCTGCAGCCTTGTCTTCAAACAAGGACTTCCCGTTGATGACTGGCAGGGCAGCAGGAGGTTTTGGGAAGGCAGATTGGATTGTCTTCCACATGGTGGCGGGGGTTGTGTCAAGGAGTGTGTTGTTCCACCAGTCGGCTTTGGCCTTCTTGATGGAGCGTAGATATGAGTTGCGTGCAGTGTGGTAGGTATGTTCATTGCATTTCTGTGCATGCAGGTCTTTTCGTCATTTATTAACCACTCGTCGCATTTCCTTAAGGTTCTCATTCCACCAGGGACGGGACCACTTGTTGATGCGGCGGGAGGGGGTTGCTTGTTGTAGTGAGTGGATGAGGGTGTGGTATGCATGGTTGAAGTCTTCTTCTGAGTTGATAGCGACTACTGCTGGCAGTGAGTCGGCTACGCTTCCCAGTTTGTCTTTCCCAATTATACCCACGGAACTCTCGGGTTGTTGCATTAGTGAATGTTGCACCCAAGGCAATAGGTGCATGATCGAGTGCTTTGTGTTTGAGAAGGCGCTTCCAAATTGATACTTGTGTAGCACCTGGGTCAAAAAATGCGAGGTCAAGGACACCAGGTCATTGGCCATTCAAGGGAAAGAGGTTGGCTGATTGGGGACATTAGCTAGTCGGAATCCACAGCCTTCAGCCGTGTCGACTAGGTTCTGAGCCCAGGGGAGGGGGTGGGGTGAGTCCCATTTCGGGTGGTGTTTATTGAAATCTCCGCATGAGGTGTGAAGCACTGAAGATCTCATGCATGAGTGAGTCAAGGGAATGTGTTGGCTGGTCCATACCACGGCTGTTGTGTTTGGTCCTGCCATTGTACACATTGCCAATATGGAGGGAGGTGCGGAGGCCATTAGAGGAATGTGATGTTAAAGAGATGATAACAAAATCCCGATGGGGAGGTGATATGACTGACACGGATCGGAACGCATTCTTTTGGACATACGTTACGTTCGTGCCTTTGTTGGACAGGAAGGAAAGCAGTGGAACCCATTGATAGTAGGTACAAGGTTCTCAATGAGTGGCGGTTCTTGGATAAGAATGATGTTTGCAGCGTTTGGCTGCAGCGACAAGGAGAGTTTCAAAAGCAGTGTGTGATTTTCCAATATTGTATTGCAGGATTCTCACCGGGAGACGACCCTGTTGTGGTGCATAGTGGTGCATGTTCATGATTGCATTTGATCATGTGTTGGTGGTGCAGCACTACGTGCCGGTGGTGGGGGGTTGCGTCCTAGGTAGGTAGGGCACTTGGGATCAAAGGTGTGGTGGTCGGTCTTCTTGTTGCATAGACAACAGAAGATAGTGGTGTGTTGGCAGGGCTGCTGGGCGGCTGGTAGGTCACACCCGATGCTTTGCAGAACTTGCCGTGGTCTGAGTGGTGGTGGTTCTGTCCACAGTAGGCGCACCTTGCATCCTTGATGCATGTGTTGGTGGGGTGTCCGAACTGGCAGCAGTTCTTTACAACCTTGTTGCGGTGGGTTGGGTGGAGGCGGAATGCTTTGCAGTGGCGGTTAAGCATCTGGAAAGTGGTGGCTTGTTGGAGCCCCATTCCTGCAAATACTGGCAGTGGTTCGTCATCCCATTCGGCAATAATGGAGGTGAATTCTCCTTGGGATTTTGAGGCGGCATGGTCTTGCTGTGACTTGAGGAATCGCACTCGTTGGCACTTTGCCGTTGCAGTTGGCAGCCAGTTGGCGCTTCATGTGTTGCAGGTTGTCTCGTCAGTAGCATCAGTGGCAGTTGGACCATGTTGACAAGGAACTGGACTTGTCATCTACTGGCAGACAGCCTTTTCATGGAGGGTGTTGGTGGCAGTGGAGATGGTGGAGAGGGCCTCGATGTTAGCCTTGATTGAGGCAGCCTCGCAGCGGGGGGCTGTGGTGATGACGATCGCCCCCTTCTTGGAGAGGCGGACACTGATTGGGAGGGCATGTTGCAGGTTGCATTTGGCTAGGTCATCAGTAATGACCATGTTAACACGAGGGAGGAGGGCAGTGATGTCTTTGGTGGCATCGGCGGTTGGGGGGGCAAGACAAGTTCACGCTTTTCACTGCATATGTCTTCGATGGGCGCTGGTTGGGGGAGTTCTTGGTTGGTTCGTGGGGGTGGTGGACAGCAGCAGCGGCTGCGTTCGCATAGGACTTCTTCCTATTCTTCTTTGTCTGCACCTCGACGAACTCGTCGGCTGAGGTGCATGGGTGTACTGGTTGTGGGGGTGTTGGCTTTGGAGGGGCAGGTGCAGGATGCAGCGGGCAGCAGTTGCCTTCTGTTTGGGCGGTGCAGGTGGTGGTGCTATGGGTGCAGAGGGGCGGGGCTGTGTCGGCACAGACGACTTGAGTTGTTTAACCTCACCGGTTAAACTGCGATTTTGCCCTCAAGGACCCACATGCTGCGTCCTGTTGTTGGCCATGCGTTGCTCCAGCTGCGTCATGGAGGAGAGGAGGAGAAGGAGGACGTCCTTATTGGACGGCTGGTCCTTGCGGAGGAAGTGGGTGAGTTTGACGAAGAACTCGTCATCCACCCACTTGGAAAGGATGGTGGAGGTGGACTCATTGTCGATGAGTCCGCTGTGGAAAAGGGGGCCGTGGAAGGGGTTTGGGGGGGTTCCTGCACTGCTTCCACCCGTGCACGCTTACCCTTTGGCTGCCTCGGGGTGGCCTCATCAAGAGATGCGGCACGGAGGGGGCAGTGCTGGTTGGGCGCGATGGGGGAGAAGGCGGAGGGTGTGTGGGAGAGGTCCAGCGCCCCAGGCCTGTAAGGGAGGGGGCGTGGATAGGGGGAGGAGAGGGGGGAGAGCTCCCCCCATCTCCGAGTCGGTCGGAGAAGGGGCACGAGAAGTCATATTAACGAGATAGTTGATGGTTCAACTATATCGATAATATGGGAAGAGGTAAGGTATAGGAACGAGTAGCAAGTTTTTTTTTTTTTTTTAATTCAATTTTATTCGTGTTAAGTACAGAATAAGTGGCATCGAGCCCGGAGGCTATGGCCTAGAACAAACTATAACAGAAGGAAAGGTAGGATCAACAAAGGGAAAGACGGTACAGATGTAGTTCAAGGCAACGTCATATGCGACAGTTTGGAAAAGCGAAGACAGGTTCAGTCAGCAAGCAGAGTAGGGAGAAAACGGGAGATTAATCATTCAAGGAAGGGATGAGGTCAGCCTGAATCGTACGATATAGACCGACACCATTTGCAGTAACAGCGGAAAGGAAGTTGCAAAGTGTGTATCATCATACACAAGTTCGTGGAAGGAGAGGTTACCAATGAGTTCATCGGTATTATTAGGTTTCGCGCGACAGGACATGAGGAGATGTTCACGGTTTGCAGAGGGTGTGCGGCACCAGGGACATCTGCCATTGTGTCGGCCGATTCGATTGAGGTATTGTGGGAACCAGCCATGCCCAAGTCGGACAGTGGTGACCCATTTCGCAAGGTGTGGAGGGAGGAGGCCCTTTGGTCCAGTTGTAGTGGTGCCCGTGCTGGGTAGGTGTATGGAGGATTTGGACGTCTGTCAAAGTCCTCAAGCGTGAAGCGTGTGAGGAAGGCACGCACTGCTGCCTTCGTTGGTCGGGTTGGGTTTGTTGGGTCTACCAACGGTAGGATATGGTTCAGAACGCCATCGAGTTGTAGGTATTTCAGGCGTGGCGGTGCAATGGACTTGGTCCACCTGGGAGCATAGTTGGAACCACGGCACATGTTGTAGGCTGCTTGCCTTCGCCATGGCATGAGTGGGTAGAGAATGTGGTTTTCTGGGACTGACATTAGGCGGCAGGCCGCAGAATGGCACATCGTTTAATGAGTGGATCTGGTGCAGGGAGACCGGCTTCGGCACACATGGCGCGTGTCTCGGTTGCTTCCCAACCACCGGTTATTAGCTTGGCAGCTGCACGGAGGCACTGCCGGAGGGGGTTTGTTCATCATGGTTGATGTGTGCACGCGTGAACACCTCAATGCCGAAGGTGAGTGAAGGAATAATGAGTGCCTTGACGAGGCGTGATGCTGTTTCAGGGCGGAGTTTCTTAAGGAGTGGTGCGATGCGATAGAGGGCTTTCCTGGCCTTTGTTGCACGCGTTTCAATGTGGTATCCGGCGCGCATGCTTCTGTCAAAGAAGATGCCGACCCAGCGGATTTTGGTAGAATTTTCAACAGTGTGCTCGCCCACCTGAACCGATGGAGTGGTGTCCGGGACAAGTGTTCTGTTCGAGGGGAAGTGGAAGAGTTCCGTCTTGGAGATGTCAAAGTTCATGCCACTGCGATTGGCTTGTCGCTGCAGTTCGTTTGCAGCTGTTGAGAGGAAGGTTGCATTGTGGCGCCAGCTGTCGGAAACTGCTAGCAATGCAAAGTCATCGACGTAGCTGACCTTGAGGCTTGGTGGATTGGCTTCTTCGTACTTGAACAGTGGTGACGAGTACACGTTGAAGAGAAAAGGAGAAGTGGGGAACCTTGTGGGATTCCAACCTGGATGGGAGTGAACGATGGTTCAGTGGCGGCCCGTCTGAGATTTTGACGGCACGGCAGGAAAGGTATGACTGAATCCAATCAACGAGATAGGGTGGGAACCCATTCTCAGTCATGATTTCAGCTAATCGAGGGTGCAGGACTTTGTCAAAAGCGCCTTGCACATCGAGGAAAAGAGCAGTTGCAAAGAGTCCAGTCTTTGCGCTTTGATTGCATGTTCGAACAAGAGGTGAACTGCATCAAGAGGTGAATGTTTTTTCCTGCTGCCGAATTGTGTTGTGGCAAAGCAGGTGTCAGAAAAGGAATCATGCGGTTGAGCACACAGTGCTCAATCACTTTAGAGAGTGTGGGGAGGAGTGAGATCATTCGGTATGCCTTCGGGACTGAGTAGTCAGGTTTGTCGGCTTTGGGAATAACCACGGCAAGTACCTGCTTGAGGAGGGCAGGGAGGGTACGGCTTCTGAGGGACCAGTCTGTCATAGCCGTAAGGTAGTCGGGTCGTACGATATGGAGATTTTTCCATACCGTTGTAGTGAGTGTGTCATCTCCAGGTGCGGAGGAGGCAGGGATGGCTGCAATTGCTGCCTTGATTTCACTGTGCGTGACTGGTGTAAAGCCTGTTAACTCAGTCGATGGTTGGTGTGGGGGTGCCACGGGTGGTGGAGGAAAGAAATGAGAGCGGAGTGCTGCAGCCTTCTCCTCGAATGAGGACTTGCCGTTGATTACTGGGAGGGCAGCGGGAGGCTTTGGGAAGGCAGATTGGATTGTCTTCCACATAGTGGTTGGGTTGTGTCAAGGAGTGTGTTGTTCCACCAGTCGGCTTTGGCCTTCTTAATGGAGCGGAGGTATGAGTTGCGTGCAGCGTGGTAGGTATGTTCATTGCATTTCTGTGCATGCAAGTCTTTTCGGCGTTTGTTAACTACTCGTCGCATTTCCTTGAGGTTCTCATTCCACCAGGGACGAGACCACTTGTTAATGCGGCGGGAAGGGGTTGCCTGTTGGAGCGAGTGGATGAGGGTGTGGTACGCATGGTTGAAGTCTTCTTCTGAGTTGATAGCAACTACTGCTGGCAGTAAGTTGGCTACCCTTTCCCAGTTCGTCTTCTCCCAATTATACCCACGAAACTCTCGGGTTGTTGCATTAGTGAACGTTGCACCCAAGGCGATAGGTGCATGATCGAGTACTTTGTGTTTAAGGAGGCGCTTCCAAACAGTGACCTGTGTGGCAGCTGGATCAAAGAATGCGAGGTCAAGGACGCCAGGTCTTTGGCCATTGAGAGGGAACGAGGTTGGCTCATTAGGGACATTAGCCAGTCGGAATCCACAGCCTTCAGCCGTGTCGACTAGGTTCTGGGCCCAGGGTGAGGGGGTGCGGGTGGAGTCCCATTTTGGATGGTGTTTATTGAAATCTCCAGCAATGAGGTGTGAGGCACTGAAGATCTCATGCAGGAGAGGGTCAAGGGAGTGTGTGGGTTGGTCCGTCCCACGGCTGTTGTGTTTGGTCCTGCCGTTATACACATTGCCAATGTGGAGGGAAGTGCGGAGGCCATTAGAGGTGTGTGGTGTAAGAGATACAATAACGAAATCCCGATGGGGAGGTGATATGACTGACACGGATCGGAACGCATTCTTTTGGACATACGTTACAGTTCGTGCCTTTGTCGGACAGGAAGGAAAGCAGTGGAACCCATTGATAGTAGGTACAAGGTTCTCAATGAGTGGCGGTTCTTGGACAAGAATGATGTTTGCAGCAGTTTCGGCTGCAGCGACAAGGAGAGTTTCGAAAGCAGTGTGTGATTTTCCGATATTATATTGCAGGGTTCTCACCGGGAGACGACCCTGTTGTGGCAGTTGATGGGGTGCACTCATGATTGCATGCGGTCATGAGCTGGTGGTGCTGCACTGCGTGCAGGTGGTGGGGGGTTGCGTCCTAGGTAGGTAGGGCACTTGGGATCGAAGGTGTGGTGGTCGTCTTCTTGTTGCACAGACAACAGAAGATGGTTGTGTGTTGGCAGGCTGTTGACCGGCTGGTAGGTCACATCCCGATGCTTTGCAGAACTTGCCGTGGTCTGAGTGGTGGTGGTTCTGTCCACAGTAGGCGCACCTTGCATCCTTGATGCATGTGTTGGTGGGGTGTCCGAACTGGCAGCAGTTCTTACACACCTTGTTGCGGTGGGTGGGTGAGGCGGAATGCTTTGCAGCGGCGGTTAAGCATCTGAAAGGTGGTGGCTTGTTGGAGCCCCATTCCTGCAAATACTGGCAAGGGTTCGTCATCCCATTCGGCAATAATGGAGGTGAATTCTCCTTGGGATTTGAGGCGGCACGGTCTTGCTGTGACTTGAGGAATCGTACACTCGTTGGCACTTTGCCGTTGCAGTTGGCGCCAGTTGGCGCTTCATGTATTGCAGGTTGTCTTCGTCAGTGCTCGTGGCAGTTGGGACCATGTTGACGAGGAACTGGACCTTGTCGTCTGCTTGGCAGACAGCCTTTTCGCGGAGGGTGTTGGTGGCAGTGGAGATGGTTGGCAGAAGGGCCTCAATGTTGCCTTGATTGAGGCAGCCTCGCAGCGGGGGGCTGTGGTGATGACGATCGCCCCTTTCTTGGAGAGGCGGACACTGATTGGAAGGGCATGCTGGAGGTGCAATTTGGCGAGGTCATCAGTAATGACCATGTTACACGAGGGAGGAGGGCAGTGATGTCTTTGGTGGCATCGGCAGGTTGGGGGGGCAAGACAAGTTCACGCTTTTCACGTGCATATGTCTTTGATGGGCCGGCTGGTTGGGGGGAGTCTTGGTTGGTTCGGTGGGGGTGGTGGAGCAGCAGCAGCGGCTGCGTTCGCATAGGACTTCTTCCTATTTTCTTTGTCTGCACCTCGACAAACTCGTCGGCTGAGGTGCGTGGGTGGACTGGTTGTGGGGGTGGTTGGCTTTTGGGGGGCGGGTGCAGGTGCAGCTGGGGCAGCAGCTGCCTTCTGTTTGGGCGGTGCAGGTGGTGGTGCTGTAGGTGCAGAGGGGCGGGGCTGTGTGGCACAGACGACTTGAGTTGTTTAACCTCACCGGTTAAACTTGCAATTTTGCCCTCAAGGACCCGCATGCTGCGTTCCTGTTGCTGGGCCATGCGTTGCTCAGCTGCGTCATGGAGGAGAGGAGGAGAAGGAGGACGTCCTTATTGGACGGCTGGTCCTTGCGGAGGAAGTGGGTGAGTCTGACGAAGAACTCGTCATCCACCCACTTGGAAAGGATGGTGGAGGTGGACTCATTGTCGATGAGTCCGCTGTGGAAGAGGGGGCCGTGGAAGGGGTTTGGGGGGGTTCCGCACTGCTGTCCACCCGTGCACGCTTCCCTTTGGCTGCCTCGGGGTGGCCTCATCAAAGATGCGGCGACGAGGGGGCAGTGCTGGTTGGGCGCGATGGGGGAGGAAGGCGGAGGGTGTGTGGGAGAGGTCCAGCGCCCCAGGCCTGTAAGGGAGCGGGGCGTGGATAGGGGGAGGAGAGGGGGGAGAGCCTCCCCCCATCTCCGAGTCGGTCGGAGAGGGAGCACGAGAAGTCATATTAACGAGATAGTTGACGGTTCAACTATATCGAAATATGGGGAAGAAGGTAGGAGGTAAGTTGGGGAAGAGGTGAGCAAGTACAAGTTTTTTTTTTTTTTTTTAATTCAATTTTATTCGTGTTAAGTACAGAATAAGTGGCATCGAGCCCGGAGGCTATGGCCTAGAACAAACTATAACAGAAGGAAAGGTAGGCATTAACAAAGGGAAAGACGGTACAGATGTAGTTCAAGGCAACGTCATATGCGACAGTTTAGAAAAGCGAAGACAGGTTCAGTCAGCAAGACAGCAGTAGGGAGAAAACGAAGAGAATTAATCATTCAAGGAAGGGATGAGGTCAGCCTGAATCGTACGATATAGACCGACACCATTTGCAGTGACAGCGGAAAGGAAGTTGCAAAGTGTGTATCATCATACACAAGTTCGTGGAAGGAGAGGTTACCAATGAGTTCATCGGTATTAGTAGGTTTGCGCGACAGGACATGAGGAGATGTTCACGGTTTGCAGAGGGTGTGCGGCACCAAGGACATCTGCCATTGTGTCGGCCGATTCGGTTGAGGTATTGTGGGAACCAGCCATGCCCAAGTCGGACAGTGGTGACCCATTTCGCAAGGTGTGGAGGGAGGAGGCCCTTTGGTCCAGTTGTAGTAGGTGCCCGTGCTGGGTAGGTGTATGGAGGATTTGGACGTCTGTCGAAGTCCTCAAGCGTGAAGCGTGTGAGGAAGGCACGCACTGCTGCCTTCGTTGGACGGGTTGGGTTTGTTGGGTCTACCAACGGTAGGATATGGTTCAGAACGCCATCGAGTTGTAGGTATTTCAGGCGTGGCGGTGCAATGGACTTGGTCCACCTGGGAGCATAGTTGGAACCACGGCACATGTTGTAGGCTGCTTGCCTTCGCCATGGCATGAGTGGGTAGAGAATGTGGTTTTCTGGGACTGACATTAGGCGGCAGGCCGCAGAATGGCACATCGTTTAATGAGTGGATCTGGTGCAGGGAGACCGGCTTCGGCACACATGGCGCGTGTCTCGGTTGCTTCCCAACCACCGGTTATTAGCTTGGCAGCTGCACGGAGGCACTGCCGGAGGGGAGTTTGTTCATCATGGTTGATGTGTGCACGCGTGAACACTTCAATGCCGAAGGTGAGTGAAGGAATAATGAGTGCCTTGACGAGGCGTGATGCTGTTTCAGGGCGGAGTTTTTAAGGAGTGGTGCGATGCGATATAGGGCTTTCCTGGCCTTTGTTGCACGCGTTTCAATGTGGTATCCGGCGCGCATGCTTCTGTCAAAGAAGATGCCGACCCAGCGGATTTTGGTGAATTTTCAACAGTGTGCTCGCCCACCTGAACCGATGGAGTGGTGTCTGGGACTAGTGTTCTGTTCGAGGGGAAGTGGAAGAGTTCCGTTTTGGAGATGTCAAAGTTCATGCCACTGCGATTGGCTTGTCGCTGCAGTTCATTTGCGGCTGTTGATAGGAAGGTTGCATTGTGGCGCCAGCTGTCGGAAACTGCTAGCAATGCAAAGTCATCGACGTAGCTGACCTTGAGGCTTGGTGGATTGGCTTCTTCGTACTTGAACAGTGGTGACGAGTACACGTTGAAGAGAAAAGGAGAGAGTGGGGAACCTTGTGGGATTCCAACCTGGATGGGAGTGAACGATGGTTCAGTGGCGGCCCCGTCTGAGATTTTGACGGCACGGCAGGAAAGGTATGACTGAATCCAATCAACGAGATAGGGTGGGAACCCATTCTCAGTCATGATTTCAGCTAATCGAGGGTGCAGGACTTTGTCAAAAGCGCCTTGCACATCGAGGAAAAGAGCAGTTGCAAAGAGTCCAGTCTTTGCAGCTTTGATTGCATGTTCGAACAAGAGGTGAACTGCATCAAGAGGTGAATGTTTTTTCCTGCTGCCGAATTGTGTTGTGGCAAAGCAGGTGTCGGAGAAAGGAATCATGCGGTTGAGCACACAGTGCTCAATCACTTTAGAGAGTGTGGGGAGGAGTGAGATCATTCGGTATGCCTTCGGGACTGAGTAGTCAGGTTTGTCGGCTTTGGGAATAACCACGGCGAGTACCTGCTTGAGGACGGCGGGGAGGGTACGGCTTCTGAGGGACCAGTCCGTCATAGCCGTAAGGTAGTCGGGTCGTACGATATGGAGATTTTTCCATACCGTTGTAGTGAGTGTGTCATCTCCAGGTGCGGAGGAGGCAGGGATGGCTGCAATTGCTGCCTTGATTTCACTGTGTGTGACTGGTGTGAAGCCTGTTAACTCAGTCGATGGTTGGTGTGGGGGTGCCACGGGTGGTGGAGGAAAGAAATGAGAGCGGAGTGCTGCAGCTTTCTCCTCAAATGAGGACTTGCCGTTGATTACTGGGAGGGCAGCGGGAGGCTTTGGGAAGGCAGATTGGATTGTCTTCCACATAGTGGTGGGTTGTGTCAAGGAGTGTGTTGTTCCACCAGTCGGCTTTGGCCTTCTTAATGGAGCGAGGTATGAGTTGCGTGCAGCGTGGTAGGTATGTTCATTGCATTTCTGTGCATGCAAGTCTTTTCGGCGTTTGTTAACTACTCGTCGCATTTCCTTGAGGTTCTCATTCCACCAGGGACGAGACCACTTGTTAATGCGGCGGGAGGGGGTTGCTTGTTGGAGCGAGTGGATGAGGGTGTGGTACGCATGGTTGAAGTCTTCTTCTGAGTTGATAGCAACTACTGCTGGCAGTAAGTTGGCTACCCTTTCCCAGTTCGTCTTCTCCCAATTATACCCACGAAACTCTCGGTTGTTGCATTAGTGAACGTTGCACCCAAGGCGATAGGTGCATGATCGAGTACTTTGTGTTTAAGGAGGCGCTTCCAAACAGTGACCTGTGTGGCAGCTGGATCAAAGAATGCGAGGTCAAGGACGCCAGGTCTTTGGCCATTGAGAGGGAACGAGGTTGGCTCATTAGGGACATTAGCCAGTCGGAATCCACAGCCTTCAGCCGTGTCGACTAGGTTCTGGGCCCAGGGTGAGGGCGTGCGGGTGGAATCCCATTTTGGATGGTGTTTATTGAAATCTCCAGCAATGAGGTGTGAGGCACTGAAGATCTCATGCAGGAGAGGGTCAAGGGAGTGTGTGGGTTGGTCCGTCCCACGGCTGTTGTGTTTGGTCCTGCCGTTATACACATTGCCAATGTGGAGGGAAGTGCGGAGGCCATTAGAGGTGTGTGGTGTAAGAGATACAATAACGAAATCCCGATGGGGAGGTGATATGACTGACACGGATCGGAACGCATTCTTTTGGACATACGTTACAGTTCGTGCCTTTGTCGGACAGGAAGGGAAACAGTGGAACCCATTGATAGTAGGTACAAGGTTCTCAATGAGTGGCGGTTCTTGGACAAGAATGATGTTTGCAGCGATTTCGGCTGCAGCGACAAGGAGAGTTTCGAAAGCAGTGTGTGATTTTCCGATATTATATTGCAGGGTTCTCACCGGGAGCGACCCTGTTGTGGCAGTTGATGGGGTGCACTCATGATTGCATGTGGTCATGGGCTGGTGGTGCTGCACTACGTACTGGTGGTGGGGGGTTGCGTCCAGGTAGGTAGGGCACTTGGGGTCAAGGTGTGGTGGTCGGTCTTCTTGTTGCACAGACAACAGAAGATGGTTGTGTGTTGGCAGGCTGTTGAGCGGCTGGTAGGTCACACCCGAGCTTTGCAGAACTTGCCGTGGTCTGAGTGGTGGTGGTTCTGTCCACAGTAGGCGCACCTTGCATCCTTGATGCATGTGTTGGTGGGGTGCCCGAACTGGCAGCAGTTCTTACACACCTTGTTGCGGTGGGTCGGGTGAAGACGGAATGCTTTGCAGCGGCGGTTAAGCATCTGAAAGGTGGTGGCTTGTTGGAGCCCCATTCCTGCAAATACTGGCAAGGGTTCGTCATCCCATTCAGCAATAATGGAGGTGAATTCTCCCTGGGATTTGATGCGGCACGGTCTTGCTGTGACTTGAGGAATCGTACACTCGTTGGTACCTTGCCGTTGCAGTTGGCGCCAGTTGGCGCTTCATGTATTGCAGGTTGTCTTCGTCAGTGGCGTCCGTGGCAGTTGGGACCATGTTGACGAGGAACTGGACCTTGTCGTCAGCTTGGCAGACAGCCTTTTCGCGGAGGGTGTTGGTGGCAGTGGAGATGGTTGGAGAAGGGCCTCATGTTGCCTTGATTGAGGCAGCCTCGCAGCGGGGGCTGTGGTGATGACGATCGCCCCTTTCTTGGAGAGGCGGACACTGATTGGAAGGGCATGCTGGAGGTGCACTTTGCGAGGTCATCGTAATGACCATGTTGACACGAGGGAGGAGGGCAGTGATGTCTTTGGTGGCATCGGCGGTTGGGGGGGCAAGACAAGTTCACGCTTTTCACGTGCATATGTCTTTGATGGGCCGGCTGGTTGGGGGGAGTCTTGGTTGGTTCGTGGGGTGGTGGAGCAGCAGCAGCGGCTGCGTTCGCATAGGACTTCTTCCTATTCTTCTTTGTCTGCACCTCGACAAACTCGTCGGCTGAGGTGCGTGGGTGTACTGGTTGTGGGGGTTGGTTGGCTTTTGGGGGGCGGGTGCAGGTGCAGCTGGGGCAGCAGCTGCCTTCTGTTTGGGCGGTGCTGGTGGTGGTGCTGTAGGTGCAGAGGGGCGGGGCTGTGTGGCACAGAGACTTGAGTTGTTTAACCTCACCGGTTAAACTTGCAATTTTGCCCTCAAGGACCCGCATGCTGCGTTCCTGTTGCTGGGCCATGCGTTGCTCAGCTGCGTCATGGAGGAGAGGAGGAGAAGGAGGACGTCCTTATTGGACGGCTGGTCCTTGCGGAGGAAGTGGGTGAGTCTGACGAAGAACTCGTCATCCACCCACTTGGAAAGGATGGTGGAGGTGGACTCATTGTCGATGAGTCCGCTGTGGAAGAGGGGGCCATGGAAGGGGTTTGGGGGGGTTCCGCACTGCTGTCCACCCGTGCACGCTTACCCTTTGGCTGCCTCGGGGTGGCCTCATCAAAGATGCGGCGACGGAGGGGGCAGTGCTGGTTGGGCGCGATGGGGGGAGGAAGGCGGAGGGTGTGTGGGAGAGGTCCAGCGCCCCAGGCCTGTAAGGGAGCGGGGCGTGGATAGGGGGAGGAGAGGGGGGAGAGCCTCCCCCCATCTCCGAGTCGGTCGGAGAGGGAGCACGAGAAGTCATATTAACGAGATAGTTGACGGTTCAACTATATCGATAATATGGGGAGAGGTAAGGAGAGGGAGCAGTTGTTGCGTGAAAAGAAGATTTTGGGGGCTGTACTGGCTTCGGAAGCTACAAGTTTTTTTTTTTTTTTTTAATTCAGTTTTATTCGTGTTAAGTACAGAATAAGTGGCATCGAGCCCGAAGGCTATGGCCTAGAACAAACTATAACATAAAGAAAGGTGGACCTCAACAAAGGAAAGACGGTACAAGATATAGTTGAAGGCAACGTCATGAGCGACAGTTTGAAATAAGCGAAGACAGGTTCAGTCAGCAAGGCAGCAGTAGGGAGAAAACAAGTAGACATTAGTCATTCAAGGAAGGGATGAGGTCAGCCTGAATCGTACGATATAGACCGACACCATTTGCAGTGACAGCAGAAAGGAAGGTAGCAAAGTGTGTATCATCATACACAAGTTCGTGGAAGGAGAGGTTACCAATGAGTTCATCGGTGTTATTAGGTTTGGCGCGACAGGACACCAGGAGATGTTCCCGGCTTGCAGAGGGTGTGCGGCACCAAGGACATTTGCCAGTGTGTCGGCCGATTCGGTTGAGGTATTGTGGGAACCAGCCATGCCCAAGTCGGACAGTGGTGACCCATTTCGCAAGGTGTGGAGGGAGGAGGCCCTTTGGTCCAGTTGTAGTAGGTGCCCGTGCTGGGTAGGTGTAGGGAGGATTTGGACGTCTGTCAAAGTCCTCAAGCGTAAAGCGTGTGAGGAAGGCACGCACTGCTGCCTTCGTTGGTCGGGTTGGGTTTGTTGGGTCTACCAACGGGAGGATATGGTTCAGAACACCATCGAGTTGGAGGTATTTGAGGCGTGGCGGTGCAATGGACTTGGTCCACCTGGGAGCATAGTTGGAACCACGGCACATGTTGTAGGCTGCTTGCCTTCGCCATGGCATGAGTGGGTAAAGAATGTGGTTTTCTGGGACTGACATTAGGCGGCAAGCCGCCAGAATGGCACATCGTTTAATGAGTGGATCTGGTGCAGGGAGACCGGCTTCGGCACACATGGCGCGTGTTTCGGTTGCTTCCCAACCACCGTTATTAGCTTGGCAGCTGCACGGAGGCACTGCCGGAGGGGGGTTTGTTCATCATGGTTGATGTGTGCACGCGTGAACACTTCAATGCCGAAGGTGAGTGAAGGAATAATAAGTGCCTTGACAAGGCGTGATGCTGTTTCGGGGCGGAGTTTTTAAGGAGTGGTGCGATGCGATATAGGGCTTTCCTGGCCTTTGTCGCACGCGTTTCAATGTGGTATCCGGCGCGCATACTTCTGTCAAAGAAGATGCCGACCCAGCGGATTTTCGTCGAGTTTTCAACAGTGTGTTCGCCCACCTGAACCGACGGAGTGGTGTCTGGGACTGGTGTTCTGTTCGAGGGGAAGTGGAAGAGTTCCGTTTTGGAGATGTCAAAGTTCATGCCACTACGATTGGCTTGTCGCTGCAGTTCGTTTGCGGCTGTTGATAGGAAGGTTGCATTGTGGCGCCAGCTTTCAAGAAACAGCTAGCAATGCAAAGTCATCGACGTAGCTGACTTTGAGTCTTGGTGGGTTGGCCTCTTCATACTTGAACAGTGGTGACGAGTATACATTGAAGAGAAAGGGGGAAAGTGGGGAACCTTGTGGGATTCCAACCTGGATGGGGGTGAACGATGGTTCAGTGGCGGCACCGTCTGAGATTTTGACGGCGCGGCAGGAAAGGTATGACTGGATCCAATCAACGAGATAGGGTGGGAACCCATTCTCGGTCATGATTTCAGCTAATCGAGGATGCAGAACTTTGTCGAATGCACCCTGCACATCGAGGAAAAGAGCAGTTGCAAAGAGTCCAGTCTTTGCAGCCTTGGTAGCATGTTCAAACAGAGGTGAACTGCGTCGAGAGGTGAATGTTTCTTCCTGCTACCAAATTGTGTTGTGGCAAGGCAGGAGTCGGCAAAGGGGATCATGCGGTTGAGCACACAGTGCTCAATCACTTTAGAGAGTGTGGGAGGAGCGAGATCATTCGGTATGCCTTCGGAACTGAGTAATCGGTTTGTCGGCTTTGGGAATAACCACGGCAAGCACCTGCTTGAGGAGGGCAGGGAGGGTACGGCTTCTGAGGGACCAGTCCGTCATAGCTGTCAGGTAGTCGGGTCGTACGATGTGGAGATTTTTCCATACCGTTGTAGTGAGTGTATCATCTCCAGGTGCGGAGGAGGCAGGGATGGCTGCAATTGCTGCCTTGATTTCACTGTGCGTGACTGATGTGAAGCCTGTTAACTCAGTCGATGGTTGGTGTGGGGGTGCCACGGGTGGTGGAGGAAAGAAATGACAGCGAAGTGCTGCAGCCTTGTCTTCAAACGAGGACTTCCCGTTGATGACTGGCAGGGCAGCAGGAGGTTTTGGGAAGGCAGATTGGATTGTCTTCCACATGGTGGCGGGGGTTGTGTCAAGGAGTGTGTTGTTCCACCAGTCAGCTTTGGCCTTCTTGATGGAGCGTAGATATGAGTTGCGTGCAGCGTGGTAGGTATGTTCGTTGCATTTCCGTGCATGCAGGTCTTTTCGTCGTTTATTAACCACTCGTCGCATTTCCTTAAGGTTCTCATTCCACCAGGGACGGGACCACTTGTTAATGCGGCGGGAGGGGGTTGCTTGTTGGAGCGAGTGGATGAGGGTGTGGTACGCATGGTTGAAGTCTTCTTCCGAGTTGATAGCAACTACTGCTGGCAGTAAGCTGGCTACCCTATCCCAGTTCGTCTTCTCCCAATTGTATCCACGGAACTCTCGAGTTGTTGCATTAGTGAATGTTGCACCCAAGGCGATAGGTGCATGATCGAGTACTTTGTGTTTGAGAAGGCGCTTCCAAATTGATACTTGTGTGGCACCGGGTCAAAAATGCGAGGTCAAGGACACCAGGTCGTTGGCCATTCAAAGGAAAGAGGTTGGCTCATTGGGGACATTAGCCAGTCGGAATCCACAGCCTTCAGCCGTGTCGACTAGGTTCTGAGCCCAGGGGAGGGGGTGCGGGTGGAGTCCCATTTCGGATGGTGTTTATTGAAATCTCCGCAATGAGGTGTGAAGCACTGAAGATCTCATGCAGGAGGAGTCAAGGGAGTGTGTGGGTTGGTCCGTCCCACGGCTGTTGTGTTTGGTCCTGCCATTATACACATTGCCAATGTGGAGGGAGTGCGGAGGCCATTAGAGTGTGGGTGTAAGAGATGATAACAAAATCCCGATGGGGAGGTGATATGACTGACACGGATCGGAATGCATTCTTTTGGACATACGTTACGTTCGTGCCTTTGTCGGACAGGAAGGAAAGCAGTGGAAACCTTGAACGGTAGGTACGAGGTTGTCAATGAGTGGTGGTTCTTGGATAAGAATGATGTTTGCAGCAGTTTCGGCTGCAGCGACAAGGAGAGTTTCGAAAGCAGTGTGTGATTTTCCAATATTGTATTGCAGGATTCTCACCGGGAGACGACCCTGTTGTGGTGTATAGTGGTGCATGTTCATGATTGCATTTGATCATGTGTTGGTGGTGCAGCACTGCGTGCCGGTGGTGGGGGGTTGCGTCCTAGGTAGGTAGGGCACTTGGGATCGAAGGTGTGGTGGTCGGTCTTCTTGTTGCACAGGCAACAGAAGATGGTGGTGTGTTGGCAGGGCTGCTGACCGGCTGGTAGGTCACATCCCGATGCTCTGCAGAACTTGCCGTGGTCGAGTGGTGGTGGTTCTGTCCACAGTAGGCACACCTTGCGTCCTTGATGCATGTGTTGGTAGGGTGCCCAAACTGGCAACAGTTCTTGCACACCTTGTTACGGTGGGTGGGGTGGAGGCGGAATGCTTTGCACGGCGGTTGAGCATCTGGAAGGTAGTGGCTTGTTGGAGTCCCATTCCTGCAAATACTGGCAGTGGTTCGTCGTCCCATTCGGCAATAATAGAGGTGAATTCCCCTTGAGATTTTGAGGCGGCACGGTCCTGCTTTGATTTCAGGAATCGTACGCTGGTTGGCACTTTGCCGTTGCAATTGGCGGCCAGCTGGCGCTTCATGAACTGCAGGTTGTCATCGTCAGTAGCATCCGTGGCAGTTGGAACCATGTTGACAAGGAATTGGACCTTGTCGTCTGCTTGGCAGACAGCCTTTTCACGGAGGGTGTTGGTGGCAGTGGAGATGGTTGGCAGGAGGGCCTCGATGTTGGCCTTGATTGAGGCAGCCTCGCAGCGGGGGGCTGTGGTGATGACGATCGCCCCTTTCTTGGAGAGGCGGACACTGATTGGAAGGGCATGCTGGAGGTGGCACTTGGCGAGGTCATCAGTAATGACCATGTTAACACGAGGGAGGAGGGCAGTGATGTCTTGGTGGCATCGGCAGGTTGGGGGGGCAAGACAAGTTCACGCTTTTCGCGTGCATATGTCTTCGATGGGCCAGCTGGTTGGGAGGGGTTCTTGGTCGGTTCGTGGGGGTGGTGGCAGCAGCAGCAGTGGCTGCATTTGCATAGGACTTTTTCCTATTTTTCTTCGTCTGCACCTCGACGAACTCGTCGGCTGAGGTGCGTGGGTGGATTGGCTGTGGGGGTGCGTTGGCTTTCGGGGGGCAGGTGCAGATGCGGCTGGGGCAGCAGTTGCCTTCTGTTTGGGCGGTGCAGGTGGTGGTGCTGTAGGTGCAGTGGGGCGGGGCTGTGTTGGCACAGAGACTTGAGTTGTTTAACCTCACCGGTTAAACTTGCGATCTTGCCTTCAAGGACCCGCATGCTGCGTTCCTGTTGTTGCGCCATGCGTTGCTCCAGCTGCGTCATGGAGGAGAGGAGGAGAAGGAGGACGTCCTTATTGGACGGCTGGTCCTTGCGGAGGAAGTGGGTGAGTCTGACGAAGAACTCGTCATCCACCCACTTGGAAAGGATGGTGGAGGTGGACTCATTGTCGATGAGTCCGCTGTGGAAAGGGGGCCGTGGAAGGGGTTTGGGGGGGGTTCCGCACTGCTATCCACCCGTGCACGCTTACCCTTGGGCTGCCTCGGGGTGGCCTCATCAAGAGATGCGGCACGGAGGGGGCAGTGCTGGTTGGGCGTGATGGGGGGAGGAAGGCGGAGGGTGTTGGGAGAGGTCCAGCGCCCCAGGCCTGTAAGGGAGCGGGGCGTGGATAGGGGGAGGAGAGGGGGGAGAGCCTCCCCCCATCTCCGAGTCGGACGGAGAGGGAGCACGAGAAGTCATATTGACGAGATAGTTGACGGTTCAACTATATCGATAATATGGGAGATAGAAGAGTAGAAGTTGCGTAAAGATTGGGGGCGAGGTTGGAAGCACAGTTTTTTTTTTTTTTTTTTTAATTCAATTTTATTCGTGTTAAGTACAGAATAAGTGGCATCGAGCCCGGAGGCTATGGCCTAGAACAAACTATAACAGAAGGAAAGGTAGCATCAACAAAGGGAAAGACGGTACAGATATAGTTCAAGGCAACGTCATGTGCGACAGTTTGGAATAAGCGGAGACAGGTACAGTCAGCAAAGCAGCAGTAGGGAGAAAACGAGAGAGATTAATCATTCAGAGAGGGGATGAGGTCAGCCTGAATCGTACGATATAGCCCAACACCATTTGCAGTAACAGCGGAAAGGAAAGTTGCAAAGTGTGTATCATCATACACAAGTTCGTGGAAGGAGAGGTTACCAATGAGTTCATCGGTATTGTTAGGTTTCGCGACAGGTCATGAGCATATGTTCACGGTTCGCAGAGGGTGTGCGGCACCATGGACATCTGCCATTGTGTCGGCCGATTCGGTTGAGGTATTGTGGGAACCAGCCATGCCCAAGTCGGACAGTGGTAACCCATTTCGCAAGGTGTGGGGGGGAGGAGGCCCTTCGGTCCGGTTGTGGGGAGTGCCCGTGGTGGGTAGGTGTATGGAGGATTTGGACGTCTGTCGAAGTCCTCAAGCGTGAAGCGTGTGAGGAAGGCACGCACTGCTGCCTTCGTTGGTCGGGTTGGGTTTGTTGGGTCTACCAACGGGAGGATATGGTTCAGAACACCATCGAGTTGGAGGTATTTGAGGCGTGGCGGTGCAATGGACTTGGTCCACCTGGGAGCATAGTTGGAGCCACGACACATGTTGTAGGCTGCTTGCCTTCGCCATGGCATGAGTGGGTAAAGAATGTGGTTTTCTGGGACTGAGATTAGGCGGCAGGCTGCCAGAATGGCGCATCGTTTAATGAGTGGATCTGGTGCGGGGAGACCGGCTTCGGCACACATGGCGCGTGTCTCGGTTGCTTCCCAACCACCGGTTATTAGCTTGGCAGCTGCGCGGAGGCACTGCCGGAGGGGAGTTTGTTCATCGTGATTGATGTGTGCACGCGTGAACACTTCAATGCCGAAGGTGAGTGAAGGAATAATGAGTGCCTTGACAGGCGTGATGCTGTTTCAGGGCGGAGTTTTTTAAGGAGTGGTGCGATGCGATATAGGGCTTTCCTGGCCTTTGTTGCACGCGTTTCGATGTGGTATCCGGCACGCATGCTTCTGTCAAAGAAGATGCCGACCCAGCGGATTTTCGTCGAATTTTCAACAGTGTGCTCGCCCACCTGAACCGATGGAGTGGTGTCTGGGACTAGTGTTCTGTTCGAGGGGAAGTGGAAGAGTTCCGTTTTGGAGATGTCAAAGTTCATGCCACTGCGATTGGCTTGTCGCTGCAGTTCGTTTGCAGCTGTTGAGAGGAAGGTTGCATTGTGGCGCCAGCTGTCGGAAACTGCTAGCAATGCAAAGTCATCGACATAGCTGACCTTGAGGCTTGGTGGATTGGCTTCTTCGTACTTGAACAGTGGTGACGAGTACACGTTGAAGAGAAAAGGAGAAAGTGGGGAACCTTGTGGGATTCCAACCTGGATGGGAGTGAACGATGGTTCAGTGGCGGCCCCGTCTGAGATTTTGACGGCACGGCAGGAAAGGTATGACTGAATCCAATCAACGAGATAGGGTGGGAACCCATTCTCGGTCATGATTTCAGCTAAACGAGGATGCAGGACTTTGTCAAAAGCGCCCTGCACATCGAGGAAAAGAGCGGTTGCAAAGAGTCCAGTCTTTGCTGCCTTGGTAGCATGTTCAAACAAGAGGTGAACTGCGTCGAGAGGTGAATGTTTTTTCCTGCTGCCGAATTGTGTTGTGGCAAAGCAGGTGTCAGCAAAAGGGGTCATGCGATTCAGCACACAGTGCTCAATCACTTTAGAGAGTGTGGGGAGGAGTGAGATCATTCGGTATGCCTTCGGGACTGAATAGTCGGGTTTGTCGGCTTTGGGAATAACCACGGCAAGTACCTGCTTGAGGAGGGCGGGAAGGGTACGGCTTCTGAGGGACCAGTCTGTCATAGCCGTAAGGTAGTCGGGTCGTACGATGTGGAGATTTTTCCATACCGTTGTAGTGAGTGTATCGTCTCCAGGTGCGGAGGAGGCAGGGATGGCTGCAATTGCTGCCTTGATCTCATTGTGCGTGACTGATGTAAAGCCTGTTAAATCAGTCGATGGTTGGTGTGGGGGTGCCACAGGTGGTGGAGGAAGAAATGAGAGCGGAGTGCTGCAGCCTTGTCCTCAAATGAGGACTTGCCGTTGATGACTGGCAGGGCAGCAGGAGGTTTGGGGAAGGCTGATTGGATTGTCTTCCACATGGTGGCGGGGGTTGTGTCAAGGAGTGTGTTGTTCCACCAGTCAGCTTTGGCTTTCTTGATGGAGCGTAGGTATGAGTTGCGTGCAGCGTGGTAGGTATGTTCTTGCATTTCTGTGCATGCAAGTCTTTTCGGCGTTTATTAACCACTCGTCGCATTTCCTTGAGGTTCTCATTCCACCAGGGACGAGACCACTTGTTGATGCGGCGGGAGGGGGTTGCTTGTTGTAGTGAGTGGATGAGGGTGTGGTATGCATGGTTGAAGTCTTCTTCCGAGTTGATAGCAACTACTGCTGGCAGTAGTTGGCTACCCTTTCCCAGTTGTCTTTTCCCAATTATACCCACGAAACTCTCGGTTGTTGCATTAGTGAACGTTGCACCCAAGGCGATAGGTGCATGATCGAGTACTTTGTGCTTAAGGAGCCGCTTCCAAACAGTGACTTGTGTGGCAGCCGGATCAAAGAATGCAAGGTCAAGGACACCAGGTCTTTGGCCATTCAGAGGGAAAGAGGTTGGCTTCATTGGGGACATTAGCCAGTCGGAATCCACAGCCTTCAGCCGTGTCAACTAGGTTCTGAGCCCAGGGTGAGGGGGTGCGGGTGGAGTCCCATTTCGGATGGTGTTTATTGAAATCTCCGGCAATGAGGTGTGAGGCACTGAAGATCTCATGCAGGAGAGGGTCAAGGGAGTGTGTGGGTTGGTCCGTCCCACGGCTGTTGTGTTTGGTCCTGCCGTTTATACATTGCCAATGTGGAGGGAAGTGCGGAGGCCATTGAGGTATGTGGTATGAAGAGATACAATAACGAAATCCCGATGGGGAGGTGATATGACTGACACGGATCGGAATGCATTCTTTTGGACATAGTTACAGTTCGTGCCTTTGTCGGACAGAAGGAAAGCAGTGGAACCCATTGATAGTAGGTACAAGGTTCTCAATGAGTGGCGGTTCTTGGACAAGAATGATGTTTGCAGCAATTTCGGCTGCAGCGACAAGGAGAGTTTCGAAAGCAGTGTGTGATTTTCCAATATTATATTGCAGGGTTCTCACCGGGAGACGACCCTGTTGTAGCAGTTGATGGGTGCACTCATGATTGCATGTGGTCATGGGCTGGTGGTGCTGCATTGCGCGGTGGTGGTGCAGGATTACGACTGAGGTAAGTCGGACACTTGGGGTCAAATGTGTGATGGTCAGACTTCTTGTTGCACAGCAGCAGAAGATGGTGGTGTGTTGGCAAGGCTGTTGGCCGGTTGGCAGTCACATCCCGATGCCTTGCAGAACTTGCCATGGTCTGAGTGGTGGTGGTTCTGTCCACAGTAGGCACCTTGCGTCCTTGATGCATGTGTTGGTGGGGTGTCCGAACTGGCAGCAGTTCTTACACACCTTGTTGCGGTGGGTTGGGTGAAGGCGGAATGCTTTGCAGCGGCGGTTAAGCATCTGAAAGTGGTGGCTTGTTGGAGCCCCATTCCTGCAAATACTGGCAAGGGTTCGTCATCCCATTCGGCAATGATGGAGGTGAATTCTCCTTGGGATTTTGAGGCCGCACGGTCTTGCTGCGACTTGAGGAATCGCACACTCGTTGGCACTTTGCCGTTGCAGTTGGCGGCCAGTTGGCGCTTCATGTGTTGCAGGTTCTCATCATCAGTAGCATCAGTGGCAGTTGGGACCATGTTGATGAGGAACTGGACTTTGTCATCTGCCTGACAGACAGCCTTTTCGCGGAGGGTGTTGGTGGCAGTGGAAATGGTCGGGAGAAGGGCCTCGATGTTAGCCTTAATTGAGGCAGCCTCACAGCGTGGGGCTGTGGTGATGACAATTGCCCCCTTTTTGGAGAGGCGCACGCTGATTGGGAGGGCATGTTGCAGGTTGCATTTGGCTAGGTCATCGGTAATGACCATGTTAACACGAGGGAGGAGGGCAGTGATGTCTCTGGTGGCATCGGTGTGTTGGGGGGGCAAGACAAGTTCACGCTTTTCACGTGAGTATGTCTTTGACGGGCTGGTTGGCTGGGGGGAGGTCTTGGTTGGTTCGGTAGGGGTGGTGGACGCAGCAGCAGCGGCTGCGTTCGCATAGGACTTCTTCCTATTCTTCTTTGCTGCACCTCGACAAACTCATCGGCTGAGGTGCATGGGTGGACTGGTTGTGGGGGTGGGTTGGCTTTTGGAGGGGCGGGTGCAGATGCAGCTGGGGCAGCAGTTGCCTTCTGTTTGGGGTGGCAGGTGGTGGTGCTATGGGTGCAGAGGGGCGGGGCTGTGTGGCACAGACGACTTGAGTTGTTTAACCTCACCGGTTAAACTTGCAATTTTGCCCTCAAGGACCCGCATGCTGTGTTCCTGTTGCTGGGCCATGCGTTGCTCGAGCTGCGTCATGGAGGAGAGAAGGAGGAGGAGGACGTCCTTATTGGACGGCTGGTCCTTGCGGAGGAAGTGGGTGAGTTTGACGAAGAACTCGTCATCCACCCATTTGGAAAGGATGGTGGAGGTGGACTCATTGTCAATGAGTCCGCTGTGGAAGAGGGGGCCATGGAAGGGGTTTGGGGGGGTTCCACTGCTGTCCACCCGTGCGCGCTTTCCCTTTGGCTGCCTCGGGGTGGCCTCATCAAGGGATGCGGCGACAGAGGGGGCAGTGCTGGTTGGGCGATGGGGGGAGGAAGGCGGAGGGTGTGGGAGAGGTCCAGCGCCCCAGGCCTGTAAGGGAGGGGCGTGGATAGGGGGAGGAGAGGGGGGAGAGCCTCCCCCATCTCCGAGTCGGGAGAGGGAGCACGAGAAGTCATATTAACGAGATAGTTGACGGTTCAACTATATCGATAATATGGGGATGGAAGGGGGGTAATAGGAACGAGGTAGAGCAAGTTTTTTTTTTTTTTTTTAATTCAATTTTATTCGTGTTAAGTACAGAATAATTGGCATCGAGCCCGGAGGCTATGGCCTAGAACAAACTATAACAGAAGGAAAGGTAGCATTAACAAAGGGAACGACGGTACAGAGTGTAGTTCAAGGCAACGTCATATGCGACAGTTTAGAAAAGGCGAAGACAGGTTCAGTCAACAAGGCAGCAGTAGGGAGAGAAACAAGTAGACATTAGTCATTCAAGGAAGGGATGAGGTCAGCCTGAATCGTACGATATAGACCAACACCATTTGCAGTGACAGCAGAAAGGAAGGTAGCAAAGTGTGTATCATCATACACAAGTTCGTGGAAGGAGAGGTTACCAATGAGTTCATCGGTGTTATTAGGTTTGGCGCACAGGATACCAGGAGATG
>PGCI01000576.1:0-26487 GCA_002873125.1 Puccinia coronata f. sp. avenae | reverse complement strand
GTTGATTTTCATGTAGTGTTGTGGCAGTATCATGCCTTTTGCCTGTGAAGATGTGTCTTCACGCATCAAAATTTCACAAATTGCCCTTTTTTTTCTATGTTTTCCCATGACAGAAGACCCTTGCACATGGTGAATCAAAAACATAGATATGGTCAATTAACTCCGCCAAGATTTGACTTGCATATAGTGGTGTGGTGGTATCACGTGTTTTGCCTGTCAAGATTTGGCTTCACACATCAAACTTTCACAAATTACCTATTTTTTCTTTGTTTCCTCATGAAAAAGGACCCTTGCACATGGTGAATCAAAAAAATATATATAGCCTATTTATAGCTGCAAGTCAATGTTCATTTTTGATATAGTGGTTTGGTATTATCACATTTTTTGCCTGTCAAGATTTGGCTTCACGCATGAATATTTCACAAATTACTTTTTTTTTTCTGTGTTTTCTCAGGAAAAAAAACCCTTACACATGGTGGAAAAAAAATAGATATGTACAATTGATGCCTTTGAGCCAAAATTTTATTTTCATATAGTGGTGTGGTATTAGCGTTTTTTGCTTGTCAAGATTTGGCTTCATGCATCAAAATTTCACAAATTACCCATTTTTTCTGCATTTTCTCAGGAAAAAATACCCTTGCACATGGTGAATCGAAAATGTTGATATGGCCAATTGATGTCTGTGAGCCCAGGATTGATTTGAATGTAGTGTTGTTGTAGTATCATGCCTTTTGCCTGTCCAGATTGGGCTTCGTGCATCAAAATTTCACAAATTCCCTATTAATCCTGTGTTTTCTCAGGAAAAAAGACCCTTGCACATGGTGAATCAAAAAAATGGATAAACCCAATTGATGCCTGTGAGCCAAGATTTGATTTTTACATATTGGTGTGGTAGTATCACATGTTTTGCCCATCAAGAGTTGGCTTCACAATTGAAAATTTCCCAAATCTCCCTTTTTTTCTGCGTTTTCTCAGGAACAAAGACCATTTCACACAGTGAATCACAAACTTAGGTATGGCCAATTGATGTATCAAATTCAAGGGTTGATTTGCATATAGTGGTGTGGTATTATCATGCCTTTTGCCTGTCAAGATTTTGCTTCACAAATCAAATTTTCACAACTTACCTATTTTCCTGTGTTTTCTCAGGAAAAAGGACCCTTTCACATGGTGAATCAAAGACATATATATTGCCAATTCATGCCTGTGAGCAAAGGTTTGGTTTTCACCTAGTAGTGTGTTAGCATTCATTGCGTGTTTTGGCTGTCAAGATTTGGCTTCATGCATCAAAGTTTCACAAATTAACTTTTTTACTGTGTTTTCTCAGGAAAAAAGACCCTTGCACATGGTGAATCAAAAACATAGATATGGCCAATTCATGCCTGTGAGCCAAGGTTTGATTTGAATTTAGTGGTGTGGTATTATCATGCCTTTTGCCTGTTAAGATTGGTCTTCATGCATCAAAATTTCACAAATTACCTATTTTTCCTGTGTTTTCTCAGGAAAAAAGACCCTTGCACATGGCACCACAAAAAAACAATTATCACTTGATGTCAATTGACATGTGGCTAGGTGCAGAAAGGTATCTGTGATCTATCTGGTGCATCACAGATTCAGCCCCCTGGAACCCACAAAGGCGCCATTGTAATTGGGATGAACTAGCATTTGAGCTACAGTGCCCTACCAATTGTTTATGTCCGTCCTATCATCAATTTTTTGACAAGCAATTCGTTTTTTTCATCTCACAAGCTTGGTACAGTGGTACTTCAAGAGGTGATGAAGATGATTATGAAATAAAAATACAGAAAAGAAAAATGCTTCATACTTTTAAAAAATCAAATGATCATGTCAATAAATTTATTTTTCAATAATTTCTTTAAAAATACAAAAAAAATATCAGGGTGGTAGGCCGGGATCAGGAGATGATGATTGGAAAAGAAAATCTTGAAAAAGTTTTTTTGTTTTTTAAAAAAAAATTAATAATTGATTGGCCCGCCATTTGCCTTGATAACAGCTTCCATACGGGATGGCATTGATCTGAGAAATTCTGAGCGTCTGGGCTGGAATGTTGTCCCAAGCTTGTTGAATAGCTTCCTTCATCTCAGGGATTGACTTTGGTTGATAATTAGTTTGAATGTTTGTCTTGATTATTTTCCAAAGATTTTTGATAGGATTCAAATCCGGAGACTGAGGTGGCCAGTCTTCAAGCTTCCTGATGTTGTTTTGAACTTGGAAGCCTTGGTGACCTTGGCTGTGTGAGATGTTGTGTTGTCTTCCATCAAGAGGAGTTGGCAATGAGGGTCAATTGAAGCCAGAGTGTCAACAAGGCGTCCTTTGTAGACCTGATTGATATAATTGACCGCTTTGGTACCGCCAGATTCAAGGAGAAAAATTGGAATCTTTGAGGTGCCGTAGAACGCACCCCAAATTGAAGTCAATGATCACCTGCTCTTGAAGGTTGGCTCGAGGCATTCAGGGTTCATTTGGTTGTTTTTTTTTCACGCCACACCTTGTCTTGCTTTGACTTCTTTCCAATCTCAAAGGAAGACTCATCCGACCAGATGACCTTGCTCCAGTCAGAAACCTTGCAATTGACGTGCTTGCATGCAAAAGCAAGTCGCTTTTGTTGGTTGATATTGTTTGCAAAGGGCTTCTTGACAGCAACCCGGTTGTTGAAGCCCATCTTATGGGCTCTTCTTTGGACTGTTGAGGTGGAAACAGCGACGCTCAGAGAGTTGGTGACCTTGGCAAAGGTTGATTTTTGGTTATCCTGCAACACTTGTTGGAGCTGGCGAAGATTGCGATCAGTATTCAAACAAGGTTGGCCGCTTTTGTTGGCTGTCTTGACCGTCCCACAAGCCTTTGATCGCTTAACAATCTCAGTGATAGTTGTTCTTCCTAAGCCAACAGCCTTCCCTACTTTAGCATGCAACATCCCGGCGTCGACCATACCAACAATACGGGCCTTCTTCTCCGTTGTGAGGTGACGTTTTCCACGCAAACAAGCCATTTTTCTGGTCAAAAACTTGAAAATGAGTCAACTTACAAGTTAAAATCAGAGCAAATAAACTTACTGAAACTTCTGTGGAAGTAGTTGCGGCCCAAATCAATGATCATTATTGTTGTTGCGGCTGTTATGACGATTTGGATGTATGTTGATTGGTACAAGGGCTTGTACCCGTAAGGTAAACGCAATGAGGTGTCAGGGTGCCTGTCACAGGTTCATCCCCGGACATTAAACATCTGGGAGGGCACTGTACATCAGAGAAGGGATTGATTCTACATGATGTTACTTGTATTAAAGGTAAAATTGATTTTTCGTGGTGTGGTGAATCAGAAAAATTGATCTGGAAATTGATTCCTGTGAGCCAAGGTTTGATTTGAATATAGTGGTGTGGTAGTATGACGTGTTTTGCCTGTCAAGATTTGGCTTCACCCATCAAAATTTCACAAATTACCTATTTTTCCTGTGTTTTTCCAGGAAAAAGACCCTTGCACATGGTGAATCAAAAACACAGATATAGGCAATTGATACTTCTGAGTCGGGGTTTGATTTCCATATAGTGGTGTTTTAGTATCATGCCTTTTGCCTGTCAAGACTTGGCTACACGCATCAAGAGTTCACAAATTACCCAGTTTTTCTGTGTTTTCTCAGGAACGAAGACCCTTTCACATGGTAAATCAAAAACATAGATACAGCCAATTGCTGCCTGTGAGCCGAGGTTTGATTTGCATATAGTGGTGTGGTATTATCATGACTTTGGCCTACCAAGATTGGGCTTTGTGCATCAAAATTTCACAAATTACCTATTTTTCCCCTGTTTTCTCAGGAAAAAAGCCGCTTGCACATGGTGAATCAATGAAATTTTGATGCTCAAAGCCCAATCTTGACAGGCAAAATGCATGAAGCTGCCACACCACTATATGCAAATCAAACCTTGGCTCACAGGTATCAATTGGCCATATCCATGTTTTTGATTCACCATGTGAAAGGGTCTTTGTTCCTGAGACAACACAGAAAACACGGGTAATTTGTGATCTTTTGATGCGTGAAGCCAAGTCTTGACAGGAAAAAGGCATGATAGTACAACACCACTATATGGAACACAAACCCTGATTCAGAGGCCTAAATTGGGTATATCTGTGTTTTTGATTTACCATGTGCAAGGGTCTTTTTCATGGGAAAACACAGGAAAAATAGGTAATTTGAGAAATGTTGATGCGTGAAGCCAAATCTTGACAGGAAAACAAGTGATACTACCACACCAATAGATGAAAATCAAACCTTGGCTCACAGGCATCAATTGCCATATCAATACTTTCAATTCACCATGTGCAAGGGTCTTTTTTCCTGAGGAAACACAGGAAAAAAAGGTAATTTGTGAAATTTTGATGCAGGAAGACCAATCTTGACAGGCAAACGGCATGATATAACCAAACCAATATATTCAAATCAAACCTTGGCTCACAGGCATGAATTGTCCATATCTATGTTTTTGATTCACCATGTGCAAGGGTCTTTTTTCCTGAGAAAACATGGGAAAAATAGATAATTTGTGAAATTTTTATATGTGAAGCCAAATCTTGACAGGCAAAAGGCATGATACTACCACACCATATATGAAAATCAAAAATTGACTCAGATTCATCAATTGGCCATACCTATGTTTTGGATTCACCATGTGCAAGGGTCTTTTTTCCTGGCAAAACGCGGGAAAAATAGGTAATTTGTGAAATTTTGATGTGTGAGGCCCAATATTGACAGGCAAAAGGCATGATACTGCCACATCACTATATGAAAATCTGACTTTGGCTCACAGGCATCAATTAGCCATATCTATTTTTTTGATTCCCCATGTGCAAGGGTCTTTTTTCATGAGAAAATGCAGAAAAAATGGGTAATAGGGGGTATCAAATATAGGCAAATCCACACTTATTTAATTGACTGGTTTTCAAAAATCCACCATTTTTAAAACCTTTTGGTTGCTCATCAATCATCATTTTGATCCAGCAATGAAGAAAAAGATTTTTGGATAATTGACTGGTTTCTAATTGTGGATTTGGTATATTTGACACCCCCTAATTTGTGAAATTTTGATGCATGAAGCCAAATCTTCTCAGGAAAAAACCCAATACTAGTACCACACCACTATATGTAAATCAAACCTTGGCTCACATCCATCAATTTTCTATATCTATTCTTTGTTTCACCATGTGCAAGGGACTTTTTTCCTGAGAAAATACAGAAAAACAGGGTGATTTGTGAAATATCCATGCCTGAAGCCAAATCTTGCCAGGCAAAACATGCAATACTACCACACCACTATATGAAAATCAAATCTTGGCTCAAAGGAATTAATGGGCCATATCTATGTTTTTGATTCACCAAGTGCAACGGTCTTTTTTCATGAGAAAACACAGAAAAAAAGTGTAATTTGTGAAATTTTCATGCGTGAAGCCACATCTCAACAGGCAAAAGGCATGATACTGCCACACCACTATATGAAAATAAACCCTTGACTCAGAGGCATCAATTTGCCATATCTATGTTTTTGATTCACCATGTGCAAGGGTCTTCTGTCATGAGAAAACGTAGAAAAAAAAGGTTAATGTTTGAAATTTTGATGTGTGAAGTCACATCTTAACAGGCAAAAGGCATGATACTGCCACAACACTACATGAAAATCAACCCTTGACTCAAGTCAGAGGAATCAATTGGCCATATCTATGCTTTTGATTCACCATGTGCAAGGGTCTTTTTTCCTGGGAAGACAAGGGAAAAATAGGTAATTTGTGAAATTTTGATGTGTGAAGCCCAATCTTGACAGGCAAAAGGCACAACACTTAAGGTTTTGCTGCAATGGCAGGATGCCAAAAGTGAGACTATAGAGCACCAACCGCAGAAAGCACTTGTGACAACAAGCCTTTTGGTTGTTGGTGACTGTTGGGTACTTTTGCATTTGAGAACAGAAATGTATGGTAGTAGGGTTGCATGGCATCACAGTGCAGGGTGCAGAAAAGTCCAGGAATGGTGTAAATGGATGTCTTCAGGGAGGAACTGGAGATGGGAAAGGGAGTTTGGAAAATCCAAAGGACAGTATCTTTGTGCGACATCAGGGAGCAGAGGGCAGCAAAAGGAGGAAAACTCAATCAGCTTGTCCTAGCGCATTGCCACAAGAAGTGCTTGACCTGATCAACAAGTGCAACAAAATTTCTAAACCCCATGCAAAACATTTCTACTAATTTTTTGCATGGAGTCGCAATCTGCAGATTGCTTTGGAAAGGTTTCCACATTAGTACAGATGTTTTGCATGGATTTTACCAATTTTTTTTGCACTTTTGGATCAGGTCAAGCACTCCTTGCGGCAATGCACTGGAAAAGCCACTGGGTGAGGCACTGCAATAAAAACTTGCTCAAATGCCGGCAGTTGACATGTGGCAACTTGAGTATTACTGAAGTCCTTAGTTGATGCAAGCTTGGAGTGAGGCAAGCTTCACTGCTGGCATTGATTGGTCAAACACAGCTGGTTGAGCAGTTCTTGAACAGCTGTGTTTAACCAGTGATTGGACAGGCACGGTCTAACCAAAGCCCGTGCCAGCCAGCTGGGGCCTTTCTAATTGGTTTGAATGCAACCAGTCACCACCAGCCAGGAACTGATTTGGCAGACCGGCTTGATTGGCCAGCATGGGCTTTGGTTGGAAGGTGCCTGTCCAAGATCACTGTTTGAACACAGATGTTTGAGCAATGCTGGACCATCCATGTTTGACTGGTCAATGCTGACAGTGCTTACAATAGTGTTATCTTGTGATATGATAGTGATATGATGGTGTTATCTTGTATTATGACAGTGATATGATATTGTTATATTGGGATATGGCAGTTATATGATATGGTGATATGGTGATATTATATGAGGGTGGTTCAAAAAAGTTGACCACTACAAGATATTCCGTATATCCCGTAATGTTTTACTCAGTATCCCGTATGGGATATATTGTGGGGTATGTAGTGTTAGTCTATATTTCAATTTATTTTCATTACATTTTTTTTATTTTCTATCAAACAAAATCAACAAACCTCTTACAACTACTTTTCAATCAGGAAATAACTCCCCTCTTTGATTTTATTCTGCTTCAATATTTGGGTCCCAAAAAAAACCAACACAGATCTCATAGTTCCAATGCAAAAGGGAAAAAAACCTTCACATTTTATAGCAGGAAGAAGTAGTAAAAGAAAAACAAGCTAGATAACAAAAATATCAAGAAAAGTAAAAGAAAAACATGAGCTAATAAACCATTCTGTTGGATCTAGTGTTCTTCTTTAATTCTTGAGTCAATTTAAAACAATCATCATATTTATCTTTCCAAGCTAAGGCGTCTTGAGATGCATATCTGGTCCATTCTGAGGCTAGTTGAGGAGCTGGAAAGAGGGAGGGGTTTTTAAGCTCAAGAACCATGATATGTTTGCCTAATAAAGCAATGAAGAAAGGGGGTTTGTTGTTTGGAGGTGAAAAAGATGGGAGCATGGTTTCAGACCAAGATTTAGAGAAAAAGAAAAAAGGCCTTTGATAAAGATCAGCAAGAGCATAACCAGTACTAGGAAGGGACATCCAGTTTTCTTTGCCGCAGGATTAGTCTTCTTCATCTTCAGGAACTTCAAACTTGATGCGCTTAAGGGCTGATTCAACATTCAGGACAAGTAAGTTATCTTCATAATGACCTTTCTTGCTGGAGATTTGATGGGCAACTTCTTCTCAAATTTTGGGCCATTGATCTTGATCTTGATGTAAAATAGAAGAGACTGCTCAAAAACTACAATGGCCATCTGAGTCAGGGTTCAAAAGCCTTTTGATGTGATCAATAATAAAACTAGGGAGATGGTGAGAATAATAAGAAAGGGAATGGGAAGCTTTTGGAAGTGTTTTCAGACGCGCTGGGTTTTTAGCTGGAGGCTTTCTTGATTGAACTGGCCGGGTACTCTTTGGCTGAAGATTTTCATCCTTTTTGTTGTCTGGAACACTGAATTTTACCTCCTTCTTCTCTTTGGGGTCTTCTTTCTTCAGGGGAGTTTTTCTAGAGGGTTGAATTTGTGTTTTGACTTCTTCCTTGATGGTTGGGTGCTGGGTTTTTTGTTCCTTCTTATTTTCTGTTTCCATTTCTTCAGCGCAATGTTTTTTAGCTACAATTTCAAATTCAGAAGGTTCCCGGAGGTCTGACTTGATCTTCTTTCCACGGAAATTTGACTTTCCTTGAGATTTGGGCCTTCCACTTGTCTTCTGAGCTCCGCTGGGTAAGAGGATGTTGATTGTTTCTGAGCCTTCTAAGAGTTTGTTGATGGCGTCAAGCATGAAGTCTCTTTGGGAAGAGTTCATGTTTTCTAGTTGGGTCTTGATTTCTTCAATCTTCTTGGCGGAAGCTTTGTCTGGAGTCTGTTTTATTGTGCGGAAGTCCTGTTTTGACAGAGAATGAATGAATATTATTAGTTTATGTAACGGAAAATAGGTAATAAAAAGTAAATTGATAAGTCAAATGGGGAATGGGGGCTTGGAGGGGCTTAATGGTGGTGTTGCTGTTGAGTTGTGCATTGATTGAGGCAACGACCCCCTGCCGAGAATTATTATTGAACAATCAACCCCCTTTTTGGGAAACAGCAACCCCTATTTCATTAAATGCGCGTATTTTTTGAATCAGCAACCCCCACTTTGTGAGCAATGAAAAAAAAAACTCACCAGCGACCCCTAAATTGTTACACGCAGGTCAGTTTTTGAATCAGCGACCCCCAGTTTGAACCAAGGAAAAGCTGCGCCAGTCGAAGTCATTGACAACCCCTAAAATGTTACACGCCCGTTTGTTTTGAATCAGTGACCCCCAGAAAAAAAAGAAAAACGTACGTTTTGAAGCAACAACCCCCAAACGAAAAGCAACAAAGTTGCTTTGCAACATTCCGCCGCACCACCGCAGTAAAGATAACCAATCCCAATGCCACCAAACCCCCCAAAGAAAGGAAAAGGGATAGGGGAAAAGGGAAAAAGGCAAAAAAATGATGACAAAAAGAGACAAAGACAGCTTACCTTCATATGCCACTGAGCATGAAACTCAGTTGGCTGAATTTTCTTGCCAAGATTAACCAAGTAAGCAATGCGGTGCTTAAAAGGAATTCCAGATTGTACCGTGAAGGCATGATTACATTTACCTAGTTCCTCAGTCCATTTGATCAGATTGAATTCATTTTGAGCGCGGCGGAGAGCATAGTGGGTGATTTTACCAAAGCATGGGGTGAAGATCTTCTGAATATTTCTGAGGGTGGCGATTTTTTGTTGATGGAATTCTGAGCTGATCCCGTGATGCTGGGACTCAAGAGCGAGTGTTATGAGTTTCACCACTTCAGGGAAATTTGTGCTAGAGTTGAGGAGATTTTTCTTGATGTAGGAATGAGAAGATTCAATTTGAGAGGTTGTCTGGTGATCAAAGTGAGTGATTTTTTTTGTCCAGGCGTCAAAAAAAACGGGGAGCAAGAGGAATCCAAGTTTTTTCAATGTATCACCAGGGGAGAGGAGGGGGCACTCCCCAGGGAGTGCCATAGCTTAAGTTGACCCTGGTTTTGGTCTGAAATCTGTCAGAAGTCAATCACAAATTGTTGATGAACTATTCCTTTCAACAATGTGAGATGGAGGTGAAATAATGATGAAGTGATGTGCGAAACATTGTGAAATTATCAACAAATTTTGTTGAATTTATTTTGAATTCTAGCTCAACTTAATCATGACTATGGACTACAATTGCTCAATAGATGCATGTTACACAGACATACTGGTCAACAGGCTGGGCCTTTCATGGATGATTACTAGTTTGTGTTGGTTATGGGGTGTGGAACCAATTTTGACAATGTCCCCCTATCCCGCTCAAGCGGGATAGGGGGACATTGTCAAAATTCCTTCTCACAAAAAACAGAAATGGAACATGAAGCTGAGAATATATAAATAAATGAAAAAACACCACTTACCACAAAGTGTGTTGCAGTGCAACATGATGTCCAGATGAACCCTAACACTCCCTGGATTGACTTCAATCAGTTTTTGGAATGAGAGGGCTACCGTTTTGTCACATGTTGTGGTACAATTGCAGCAAATTTTTGCTAATGTCAGGGCAAATTCTTAGATTCATTTGGATGCAGAAGGTAAAGAATTCAATAGTATAATACAATAATTAACCAATTTTTTCAAAGAAGATCTTGGCCATGATGATCTGTTGGAACATTATCATCCTTCCTGAATAACATTTTTGCACACTACTAAAATTTCAATCAAACAGTCTGGATTTTCACCAGAATCATTTTATCAATTGAAGAACAATTCAACTTGAATTACAAATTTGTTTTGAGTATCTTTTTTATACAGATTAAACTAAATTCCAGTCAAATTCCTGATGAGTTCAACATGGGTTAACCAATACTTTGTGAAGTTCAAAGAAAGATGTAGGGGAGGTTTCCACCAGAGTTACAGAAAAAAGTTAAGCTATGGCACTCCCTGGGGAGTGCCCCCTACTCTCCCCTGGTGTATTCAACAAACTTAGAGTTAAAACGGGAGCTGAATATCTTGAAAGCGGAGTAGAAATTGGCTGTGTTGGAAATATGGGTGAGTTTAGACCACTGGGAGATGATTTCTTTTTCTTCAGCTGAATTCTTGACAATTTTGGAAGCATTGGCAAGTATATTCTTGTCAATGTGCCAGGTGCAGAGCATGTGGGTTGAGTTTGGAAAGACTTCAGCAATGGCGTTCATCAGAGCTAGTTCACGATAGGTGAGGAGGACATTGGGGGGGGGGGGGGAATTTGATGGGAAGTGAGTATAGAAGAGAAAGTTTCAAGTGCCCAGGAGTAGTATTCTAGGTTTTCTTCAGCAAGGAAGCAGAAAGCCACACAGAAAGTCTTGTTGTTACCACTGACGCCGGCAATGTGGAGAAGGGGCATGTTGTACTTGTTTGTCTTGTAGGTGCAATCAAGGAAGAGGACATTGTGATAGCAGGAGAGGAGTTCAAGGGATAGGGTGTGAATAAAGAATAAAGCCTTCAAGTTACCATTTGATTCCACTTTGGAGCAAGTAGTGTAGTTGGAGAAGGTGAGCTTTTTGTTGAGATGAACAATTGGACTGAGAACTTGAAGGGATTGCTCTTTGACTTTTCTTTTCGCCACGTAAATAGTACTTTTCGTTGCTAGGAGTGGTTTGTTTGCAGGTTGAGTTTTTTTCATGATTTGGAGTATGTCAGAGGTTTTCAGACCAGAGAGGGAGAGATTCTTTACTTGTTCAAATTGATTATCTGTCAGTTTTTTTTTTCAACGTGAGCTTGGGGGTCAGATGTTGGCGGGTGGTTGTGCTTGGGTTGGCCACAAGAGAATCTCCAGACTTTTTTCTTCTTGCTGTAATATCCAGCGGCAGTGAACGGACAACCAATGAGTCTTGAGAAGTTTGGCGCTTTGCGAGAGTCACCTTTACGCAGGTTCTGGTGACATGAGCCACCCCTACAAAAAAAAGAGGAGAAAAAAAATTGAAGATAAAAAAGACCAGCAATTAGTTAAAGTTTCTAGCTAGATGGAAGAGTAGAACAAGAGAGAAATTAAAAGGATGATTGGCATAATGAAAACACTTACCTGTTATTTTGAATGAAAAAAATTGCCAAGAAGAAGAAAGAATCATTGTCAGAAAACCAGGGATAAAACTCTTCTGAAAAAAAAAGAAAAAGAAAAAGAAAAAATTACCTGTCACATTTAAAAACTATCTTCTTTTGAGCTTTGGATCTCCTGATGACAATCACGTATCCATGGTCCACGGAGAACTTCTTGACTGAATTGACCATGTCTTTCTTGGAGTAGAAAACCTCAGGGGGTGGGCCAGGAATCTGAAATCAACAGGTACCATCTTCTTCTTGTTGAACATCTTTCTCTTCCTCCGGGGATTCTTCTTCTTTTTCATTTTTTGCTTCTTCTGGGGATTCTTCTTCTACAAGGGAGGGGGGGCTGTCTTCAGGGGCTTCTTCTTCTTGTTCAAGGGAGGGGGGGCTGTCTTCATAGTTTTTGGGGCTACTATAATTTTGTTGAAGGGTCTCATTAATTTTTTTCAAGTTTTTTTTGTAATTAAGATCAAAAGAAATGAGGGAAGGATCAATGGTTGGAGAGTTGGGGGCTTTGAAGGTCATTTTAATAGTAAAAAGTGAATTAAAGGGGTTTCAAGGGGTTTAGGTTTGATTGAGTTGGATTTTGGGGGTTTGGAAGGGGTCTAGAGTCGCTTTAGGGCGTTTTAATGCGTTCGGTAGGGGGCTATCCGGTTGCGAGGCGTGTTTCTTGTTGATTGGGGTGTTGTATCTGTCAGCCCTAGAGATACTTCAAAGTATCCAAAGGACTGCTATTTTATATTCAACTCACTTATATCTTCTGTAATATTAATAAATCCTTGAATATTATTGCAGAAATGGATTTCTGATGTTAATTTATGTAGGGTTACCCACTGAGAGTACCCCTTAATTATTACTCCTTATGGTACTTTGGCCATTCTCAAAGTACCACGGAGAAACTACTACAAAACATAAAAATGTAAAATATTTAACATGCTAATACATAGTATAAGCATATTTTGGCGCAGAGAAAGAACATAAACAAGGTTGTGAAACAATACAAACCTTGTCTTCCTTGGCTGAGAATTTATTTCTATGGGAAATATACTACTTATTAGATATTCCCTTATTGTAGAAATAGAATTACCCTTTCCCATGAAAGTGTGGGTAAATTCTTCAATTCATTATCCTTATTAGTGTGGCTTCATGAGTAAATGGTTCATAAATATACTCATGATGTCATGGGGACAGGATAATAAATTTTCACATCCATAGAATTGGCCACAAATCTTCACGTAGAAGTTTGTGCTCATTCCCTGGCTTGTTTAAACTCCCAGAGGTTCCTCATGGCGCCCAAAGGGACCTCTAGGCCTTAAAAGGAAGGCCTCTGACGCCCAAAGATGGATTCCTCAGCCTATTCACCCACATACTTAGTTATAAACTCAGTATAAGTGAGTATTCTCCTCCTACTTTTAGAGTAGTGTTCCTCTATCTAAATCCTTTCCCACTGGAGCTTTTAGCCTGCATTATTATCCCCAATTACTGCGCCTAAACCCTCCTTAAAAATAGTAGCTGAAAGACCACCACCTCTGCCTGCAGCCATTCTGTCACGTGCTTTCCTACTATTATCCTTTTTGTTGCTTTATAGCTTCAAAATAACAACTATTTATAGTTGTTCTCCTACCCAAACTGTTGTATATCAACTTTTGGCGTAACAGGAGTGCAGAACTAACCCATTATTCTATTGGGGTAGGACTAGTAATAGTCCTTTAAATTGTTCTATCAGCACATTCATAGTGATTTGGGCCATTTTGGACCAACATCTCATAGAAATAGCTGTCAGTATCTATAGTCGCAAGTCTCTGGGTAAGGTTTTTTGGCTAGGGGGTTGCTTGCAAGACACGACGGATCCTGAAAGTCAAGCTGCGACCCCCGGGGAAAGCGGGGGTTGTGTGAAAACCCGGGAGCGGGAAAAATGAACGGACAACCCCCAGTCCGCGGGACAAAATTGGATCTGCGACCCCCTGTTATATTGCGGACCCAAAGTACCTATTGGGGACCATTCTGAGACGTCCAACGCTGGTCGTTGCGACGTCTTGGAAAAAATGGGGGTTGCTCCTTCAAATAACAGGGGTCAGCGATTCAATCCCCAAAAAATAACCCAATGTGAACCCCCCTAATTGTGCATTTTCACATTTACACTGTAACTTAATTACTACCAGAAGATAAAACACATTCAAAATGCAGTTCCCTTCATCAGAAAACTCCAGTATTACTTGAAGCAAAAATTTAGGGCCCATACCACTCGTTTTGTTTTTTTTCAGAATCAATTCTTGCCGTCTGAGAAAAAGCGCTTTTTCCAATTTCAATTTTCTGTCTTTCACAAGGATTGGTACACACAGAATCGCGTACCATAACCTTGCAATTACCATAACCAAAAGCCGCTCCAGCCCATCAAAACCATGGACACAGATCTCCTCATCGCAATTGTAGCGACTGCTGCAGCTATTGTCATTGTCTCACAGCACTGGAACGAATACAAATTTGAGGCCTACTATGGAGACGGTGTAAGAGGCCTCTATCCTCAGCTGCTTCTCAATTCTTGCAAGGATTTCTTAAAGCAAGTCACTCAAATGGAACGTGCAACATTCGATGCTCTTGTTTCAGAACTCCAGAAAAATGGACTCCTTGAAGATGGACGGTCGGTCATGGTAAAGGAACAACTCCTGATCTTCCTCGATATAGTTTGCCATAATAATTCTATGCGGCAAACTGCTGTTAAATTCCAAAGGGGTCTCTATACCATCAACAGGTCAGTGCTTTGCTATCCTAATTCAAGGATTACTTTCATGCTGATTTGCTTGTTAATGTAGATACTTTGGACAAGTACTGGAGGCACTTTTTTCCTTGTACCCATGTTATGTCCAATTCAATCCAATCACCTGCTCGCTTCCACCATCTATTTCAGATAATCCAAAATATGCACCATTTAAAAACTGCTTGGGAGCACTTGATGGTGTCTTCATCCCAGAACAAGTTCCTCTGAACATGCAAAGCAACTATTGGTCGCAAAAAGGAATGATTGCGCAGAACATTATGGCCGCAGTCAACTTCAATTTTGAGTTTGTTTTTGTCCTCGCTGGTGGGGAAGGTAGTGCACATGATACTCGGGTGTTTACCAATGCAACCTCAAAGAGTTTGAATATCCCAGGGAACAAGTATTTTCTCGCAGATGCAGGCTATGGGCTCCGAAAGGGATTAATGACACCTTATCAAGCGGTTTGGTACCATCTCAAAGAGCAAGCAGCAGCCGGTCTTCGACCAGAAACAAAGAAAGAGCTCTATAACTTGCGCCACACCACTCAGAGAAACTGTGTTGAGAGAATCTTTGGGTGTATCAAGAAAAAATTTTCGATCCTTCAGCCAGCACCTGAAATTGACCTTAGTAAGCAGGTGCGGCTCATCTATGCACTCTGCATGCTTTGGAATTTCATGCGCAAGCATGAATTGGTCAAGACAATTTTTCAAGATTATGCAGAAGAAGATCAACTCAACTTCCAAGCAAGTAACAACAACAACAACAAAAAGCCGCCTCCAACCACCGCACAAGAAGACACATACATGAAATTCTGCCAAGACTGACTGGCCAATAAGTTTTGCGATCAATACCAGTCTTATCTGAGCCACCAACAATAGATTGAATTTCTTTTATCTTCTATTTGAAAAATAGAATCATATTTTTGTTTCTTTTCATTCCATGATGGTATGCATAGTGCTGAGAGAGAAAATCATTTTTCAAGGAAAAGTGAAGAAGATCAAGAGCGGAGTTGTTTGAGAGCTATACAATTGAGGAGATTGAGAGCAAAAAAGCAAGGCAATGGAGAGAACAAAATTGAGGTAAACAAGATCCTTATGTCTTTAATAAAAGAGATCATTCATTAGATCGGACTGTCTGAGACCAAACGGGTGAAAGTAAAAAAAACTCACAAGTTTTTTGGCTTCCTTCTCAAGCCACATAAGGCATTTTTTGGTGGTTGAACTACAAGCCAAAGTCAAAAAGGTTCTAGCTTTGTTTTCATCCTCCAGAACACCAATAAAGCTGAGGTACTCTTTGTCGGATATATCGTTGGCAAACATAGTTGAGCATTGCTCCATTGCGTTCTCATTGCAAGTTTTGGGTGGCGGTTGGCTGGTTTTGGATTGTTTCTTTTTGGCTAGTTTTTCAATTGCATTAGTGAGACCACCAAGATCTGCTTTAATATCTTCATTCTTTCCTTTTTGGGTACGTTTCATTTGCTGAGCAGACAAGGGGGGATTGATTTCTAGATTGCTATCATCAGGATCAAGAATCATAGCAGGTTGTTTGGTGGTCTTGGCCGGTCGCTTTCCTTCTTGGTTGGTGGGGGTGGTGTCAGCCTTTAGACCATCTTTGAGATTAGGAAGGTTTTCAGCGGCCGATTTACCAGTGGCAAAGGTGCCACTGAAGACTTGATGAGCCAGATCGTACAAGGGGAAGGGCTTATCCTTGTATTTTGCAAATGCGCGGCGAGGATGAGAGGTGAGGAGTTTGGCCCACACAACAGAATCAGCAGTTGGGACCTGCTTCTCATTGTCCCATCCAAACCCACTCCTCTCACGCAAGAACTTGACGTTGACATACACATTGCGTAGTTTATTCTTCGCGTTTTTGAGTTGATTGCAATTAAGGTTGAGCTTGAATCGGTTGTTGACCCTGTTCATGAGTGTTGTCCAACCGATCTTGTTCAGATTACCATTGTCTGTAGCCAAGCCTTTAGCGATGCAGCCGGCAATGCCTTCAAGGAGTTTGGCTTTCTGTTCATGGGTCCACGTATGAAGAATGGTTTTTTTGGTGGCATTTTCTTTTTCTTCCTTTTCTTTTTTTTGAGTTTTTTTTTGGCACTGGTTTGATAACTGCAGGTTTGGTGGTGGCCAATATCATCTTTGGTGGTGGCTTGTTTTTTTTATTAGAGATGTGATCAGAATAGAATATAGCTGGGTCAATGTGTGGCTTGGCCATAGTTGTGTAGGAACTGAGGACTGGCGGCGCCGGAACAATCTGCCGGAGTAGCAAGAAACGGGTCAAACCATGTTTCTCCAAACGCTAGATTCTTGGCAAGAATCAATCCTTGATTTCCTCCAGAAACTGATGCCAATGGTACGCAATTCCGGCCCAGAATTGATTCTCAAAGAAAAAAATCAAAAGTCGCGCAAGAATCGATTTCTCACGACCTATGGTATGCACCCTTATTGCAATGCTAGGATTTTGGTGTACAGTGCCTTACCAGATGTTCATGGACAACTTTATTTGATCCCCAATACTCAAAATATAAGTTTGAAGTCATGGTGGGTTGGTAAAATCATAGAGCATGGTTTCAAAAGAATGATTATCACAAAATAAAAATTATTTGCATCAACAAAAAATTTACATGTTTTTTCATATCACACTACCAGAAAATCTGCTTCAACTGCCACCAGTTGACATGCAGGCTAGTCCCATCTTAATCCCCTTTTACTTCCAATTTAATCCAAAACAACTTTTTTGGCACAGTCACTGTGCACAATGCACAGTGACTGTGCATTGAAGTTGGGTTGAAGTTTTTTTGAGTAAGATTTAAGTAAAACACAAGTTAAATCAAAGTGACTGCATGTCAACTGGTGGCAGTTGAAGCAGATTTTCTGGTATTGTCAATTGACAGCGTTTCAAAATGTTTAATAATCTTCCAAAAAATTAAATAAAAATCACAATGGGTAGTATGGCATGTGAAAGAAATGAAAAAAATGAAAAAATGAAGAAAAAAAATGTATACCAAAAACTTTCCAATCTTGAGTGTGTGGCCAAAACCATCAGAAATGGATCTTTTTGTTGCTTCCAGTGCAAGCTAGGACTGGCTAATGCCCAATTAAAGCTAATATAAAAAGGCCTGAAAGTAATCTTTCTTCATTCATTATCATTTTTCTCACATTTCATTCTATCCATTCTGATTTTTTTGATTTTTTTGGAAAACTATTAAAACTGCATCAGAATGGGAGATTACAGAAAAAGATAGTATAAATTTGAAGGGGATGAAGAAAGATTTCATTTTTTTATATTCATTCTTTTGAAAACATTCTTTATAATTTTGCCAACCCTCCATGACTTCAAACTTGTGCTTTGAGCTTTGGGAATCAAATGAAGTGGGCCATAAACATCTGGGAGGGCACTTTACGTGAAAGCATGGTTAGACTGGACATTTGTTGATCATTCACCTTTGATGTTGACACAAATTGGCCCTTGATTAAATCCAATTGGAAATCTGCTCACACAGGTGTATTTCAGTCTTGCATTCTCACAAGATAGATTTGACTCTGAGATAATGTAAAATTCACATGTTTTGAAATAAACTCAACTCCTTCGAGACATTGGTTTTCATTCAGTACGCAGAATAGTTTGATTGATTCATTGGCTGACCAAGGCTTTCCAAACAGTCTAGATTTTTAATTGGCACATTCAAAAGCATCCTAAATATATGGTTCTTCATTCTGCAACCATGTAAACACCTAATAATTTCACTGAGAAATTCATGTAGAAAGAAAAGCTTGGGATTTACATACCAAAAAATATAATGTAGATGCTTACTTAGTCTTACTTCCCAATTCTTGAGCCAATTTTTGATCATAAAAAGATTGTTTATTTGATATCTGACTGCTTAGTGTTGTGAAAATTCAAAAAGCCTTCTGAATTATTTCTTATTTGAGTAAATCAATTGAAGCACTTTTATAATAACATGAAAAAATAAGACAACCATGAGAGTTTTGCAATGCTGGATTTTGTTTTCTGTCTTTTTCTTCTCAGTTTTCTTTCTGTGTGCTTCTCACCTTTTCATCACATGTCAGGCACATGTCACAGGTTCCGGAGTCTACGGAAGCAGTAAGCGTGGAAGGATGCTTTCCTCATCCTTCCACACACCACCACTACTGGATCCCAGGTATGCCTCACATCTCTCTTCATGTTCTCTTCTCTTTTCTTCCTTGTCTCTTTCTTTTTTTCAGTTTTGTTACTGCTGTGTTTAATAAAATTATCCTTCCACACACCCCCACTTCTGGCTCCCAGTTGGGCGCAACATACTTTGGCACAGGGCAATGAAAATGATTTACACTACCAGAAAATCCCACTCAACTGTTTCCAGTTGGCATGCGGGGAAATTGAGTTTTACTCAGGTTTTACCTTTGATGCGCAGTGACTGCGCGTTGCACAAATTCACTGCGCATCCAAGCTTGCTTTGAGTCAGACTCTGTATACGTAATGTCAAAGTTGATCACCAGCGGAGCGGGGATGATGGATTCGACTTTCTTTTGGCTTTAGAGGTCCGCAACAACAGGTCAGACACGTTTTGCATTCCTCTTTTATGGGCCAATTATCATGATCTGTTTTTTTATCATGATTGACTACCGACGCCGGGCCGACCTCAGCCAAGGTGATGAGCAGACTTTCAACTTAAGACCTGTCTATGGAAATTCATAGCACCAAAGAATGCTGTGGACACCACATGTGGTGGGTCTAACCTTTTACTTACCAAACAACACAAAATAGATGGTATGTCAATGTTTTTTGATTCTTTGATTGTATGAATTTCATAGAGGATCCTAAAAATAATATTGTAAGACTCAAGATATAAAGTGGCCAAAACTTGAATGTTTTGATGATGCCTAGTAACAACAATAACATGTATACCATGAGGTGTTTGTTTAATATTGTGTTTTGAATGGAAGGATGTACATATGGAAGGGATACACTACAATCATTGCAGAAAAAGCTTATATCGACGACCAAAAGATCCTCAGATGGACTTGTTGGCCAATGGCATTAACCACATGTGTATCTTGAGGGGAAATCGATCTGTATAACCACGAATTACTTGCTCGGGATGGATCATACAGAACATAAACCTGACTTCGGCTCCAAGTGTTTGTGAGATGAACTTCTTTCTCTTTCCCACCGTTGGCTACCCTCATTAAATATTTGCCGTCGTTCGGAGGGCGTAGAGGGCCTAAGTTTGACACACACCCTGCCTTTTCGACATCCCATGTCGTCTCTATGAAAGAATGTCCAGCTTGGTAATGGGGTTCATTACGGTGCCAATCCTCTTCGCTGATCGTGATTCTTGCCCCTGCGATAATGGCAGAAACCCTAATTAGTGAAGTTATTTTTTCCAATTGGGTGAGTTTCATGTTCCTATCCAACTTTAAAAACCAAATGAGAGCAAAAAAAAGGGCGATTGTGTGTTGTGAGCTCGAGGAAATAACGAAAGGTGTAAGAGAAGAGTGGTAACCAGATTATCAGGATGATATTAAAAAAAAGAAAAGGTTTGTTGGAGACCAACATTATCTGAAGGCTGTTGGCAAATTGCTGGCGGCCAATTATAAATACTGAGAAACGTGGCGACGGCAAAGGAATATAGTGTATATGTAAGCATCGGAAGATGAAAAGGCTAACATCCTGTCGATAAGACTCAAAATACATCTTACCTTGGAATCGGATAGGCCGATGCTGCTGTAAAGAGTGGTGAGGATCTGTAAGGTTGCAGGTGTAGGAAGGAGTTGCCTTCTTATAGAACGCAAAGGTAGGCGCTTCTGTAGCCAGGCAAAGTCTGCCCTTCCGGATAACTCCTGTACGGTTCTACAGCCATGGCTCTTATCTTGGGACGCTAGTATACGATAAAGGCCTGTCATATTCAAACTTTGAGCGGGAAACACAAACACCACGGGTGTTTACTACAAAGTTTATCACCATCAGAGCGGGGATGGATGATAGATCCAACTTGCTTTTATCTTTAGTGAGCCGCAACGACAGGTCAAACACGTTTTCTATTCCTTCTGAATTTTGGGAGTCAACTGTTACCATCTGTGTTTTCAAGAAATGCCGCGGACTCTGACCTTGCGAATAACATCTATATGGTTTTAACATCAGGGTCCTTGTCGTCCCTGGACGCTTGTATACGCCAAAGACCTGTCAAGTTTTAACGGGACAATATCTTCATCAAGACTGATACCGCGGGTGATCACCTGAGGAGCGGGGATGAATGATGGTCCTTTCGGCTTTAGAGGGTCGCGACGACAGGCCAGACACGTTTTGTGTGCTCTTTTTATGGGCCAATCGTTACTACTGTATGGTTATCAAAGAAAAAAAAACAGTACATCCAGCATGACGGCAGATAGACGCCGGGCCGACATCAGCTAATCATGGAATGATGCGGCTTCCCCCGCAAGGCCTGCCCTTGAAAAGTTAAGCACCGAGGAATGCTGTGGACACAGGCCATGGTAGATCTTAACTCTCTCTTTACCCAAGCCCACCCTTTGGGGAGGAGTCGGTATCTCGCGGAGCGTCTGCTGCTAGCGATGACCCCTCTGGGAGTCTGGCCCGAGGGGAATTATTTGTACGCTAGAGGGCTGACGCTCTTCGCCAGTTCGGGATGCAGATCCAAAGGGAACAATATGCAGCCAGTTTTCTTAAAGAAACCAAAACCAAAACGCAAACATGCATAAATTCCAAAAAGTAGAGTAAAGATATTGTAAAACTCAAAATATGAAGGAGCTAAAACATGAATGGTTTAAAATTTTCTAGGGACAGCTATTTTATATGCATGTCATGTATCCTCTGAGGTGATTGTTTTTTTAGATTGTGTCTTGGAGGGAGGTTAACATGAAATAGTGCACTTCAATGCAGATCACGGACTACATATATTACCAAGACAGAAATGTCAAATTTTTCGGCAACGACATCAAACACATGTGTGTCTTTGGGCCTAATGTTTAGAAACAAATATGGTTTTTCGCTTCGGGACCGATCATGCACCTTGTAAGTCTGGGGTTGGTTCAGATTATTGGTGAGGGAGATTGCCCTTTCGTTCGGATTGTTAGTTACACTCAATCCATGGATACCACGGTCAGGATACCACTCGCCGCATCCTTCAACCTTCCCTGCTTGGTTGACACGATCCCGTGTTGTCGTCAAGAAAGCCAATCGACCGCTTCTGCCAGGATCCTCGGAGATCCATTTTGATTCCTCAATTTTGATTGTTTCCCCTTCAATAATGTTGGAAACCACAATGAGTATAGTAATCATTTCAAATCCGGTAATCTTCATATTGTCACACAATTCTACAGATGGAATGAGATCATAAAAGAGAAAGGTCATGTCGTGTTAGCTCAAGGAAGTAATGAAGCGGAGAGAAGATGATCTGGCTGTCATTGAATGGGGGTAGAAACGATTGAAGGAAGAGTGCCAGATGATCTGGAATGGCCTTGAATGGGGGTAGAAAACATTGAAGACTAAACCTACTTGAAGGCTTTTGAGAGGCTGCTAGTGGCCGACATAAAGAGTTCCAACCTGGTATAGCATTCAATTTTAGCAGGAAAAAGGTGCGCGGCAAGGGAATGTTACGCTTAAGTACCAAATTTACGCAAATGCTAAAATTCAAAACGTGACAAGACCCAAAAAATCTCACCTTGGATATGCCGATGCTGGTATGTGAGGTGATGAGAATCTGATAAGGCTTGCAAATGGGAGAAGGGATGGACTTCTTATAGACCGTCAAAGCAAGCGCTTCTGAAGAAGCAATGCAAGGTCTACCCTTTCGGGTAACTTCTATGCGGTCTTGTAGGCATGGCTCTTACCCTCCCTGCACGCTAGTATACGTCAAAAGCCTGTCAAGTTGCGGGTCAAGTTCTCCACCAGCACAAATACAGTGCCTGACCCCACTTTTGTGTTAGGTCCAATTAAAATAAAGCTAAGAGCTTTCAGTAGGGGGGTTCACGATAAGAATTATTAGGGGGGTTCACGATAAGATTTATCGCTTCTCGCGCGCTTCAAATTTTTTTCTCGCGCGAGAATTCTCGCTTAAATTTATGATAAAATTTTAACACCACGAGCAGCCCCCACGGGTGTCTCGCTCGCTCAACTCAACTAAAAAAAACTTAATTATATGTGCGCAGCACTCGCGCAGCACATCTAAAAATTTCTCGCGCCGCTTAAAAAAAAACTCGCGGATCCTTATTGTGAACCCCCCTATTGCTTCTTGCCCCCCTTAAATTTTTTTCTCGCGCGACATTACTCGCATAAAATTACACTAAAATTTTAACCCCGCGAGCAGCCCCTACGGGTGTCTCGCTCACTCAACTCAACTAAAAAGAGCTTAAAATAAAGCTTGCAGCACTTGCGCAGCACACGCAAGCGTTTCTCACCGCTTAAAACGACTTCTAGCGAAACCGTATCATGAACCCCCCTAGTGTATACAAGTTTCATATAGGATGAACCAAAATGACATTTTTGAGCTCTACAGAGCTAGGGGATTCCAAAAATATATACCCCAGGTCTGTGGCATTGCTAAAAAAAAAGTTACACTTTTTTGGTCAAACAGATTTGGGACATATGGGCTTAGAGCACATAGCATGGCCATATGGGGGTGCATTATGCATACAAAATTTGTTGTAAGTACATACTACTCATTCAAAGTTGGTTTTTAGAGCATTTGCATATAATGATATATGTATGCAACAAAGAAGGAAGAGGTTTTAACACAATTTCCGTTGACTTGATGATATTTTTCTGGAGAGGAATGCCTCTACTTTTTATGTTTTTCCACTCAAAAACTTGGGGTTTTTGCTGTTTTTACCCCCCATTATCCCCCATTCCACCCCCAAAACCCAGGGGTTTGGGGGATTTTTTCGCAAATTCCTCCAGCTCAACATTTGGGACACCCCCAAGGGCCTAGCACAAAAGTGGGGTCAGGCACTGTACCATTGGTGTGCATTTCCAAATTCGTCACCAGCGGAGCAGGGATGGCTGATGGATACGACTTGACTTTGGCTCTAGCAGGCCGCGGCAAATCACGAGAGGTCAGACTCAGACACGTTTTGGATTGCTGTTAATGAACTCAAACCTTTTGGTTTTCCAATTGAGGTGGTTAGGACACAACTAAGTGGACTAACGACACAAGCGAGCAGATCGAGTATGCGAACCTTTTGGTTTTCCAACCGAGGTGGTTAGGACACAACTAAGTGGACTAACAACATGAGCGAGCAGAGTATGCAAACCTGGTGTCGACACAAAGTGAGAGTGAAGCGAATGAGTGAGATGATGAAATCACAAAATAGGATGAGAAAAAGAAATACAATGAGAAGTGTTGAAAGTCTAAATACATCCAATACTTTGAGATTAGGTTTGACAATTGTCAATCTCACTAACTTTCCGCCACGCTCTGCGCCATGCCGCAGCAGGGTGAAAATGTACCCCAAACTAAGTTCAACACCTTTTCTATGAGCCAATTGTTATGATCAGTGTGTTTATAAGAAAAAAAAGATGCAATGTACATGTACACCATGGCGGGTGAAGGCTGAGGCCGGGGCAACATCAGCCAATGGGATTAGTAGGGGGTTCACAATACGGTTTTGCAAGAAGTCGTTTTAAGCAAGGCAAGAAATGCTTGCGTGTGATGCGCAAGTGCTGCGAGCTTTATCTTAAGCTCTTTTTAGTTGAGTTGAGTGAGCAAGACACCCGTACACCACGGCGAAAAACAGAAGTTTTTTGTGCGGTTCTCAAAACCGCCCGCGGTGGTTTTCCATTCAATCAGCAGCGGACGTTGGCTCCGGGCCCCTGCGGATACCGTTTTTCGTAAGTTCGCACAGAAGTTCTCAAGCGGTAACAGACCCGTTATGAAAACCAAACAAAACCGCAAAAAGATCAAGGTTCAATTGAACCAATTGACTCTCTCACGCAAAAGATGTGGCCCACCGGTTGATTTCACAGGCAGGCGTAGGCCGGGGTAAAGCAAGGAGGCGAACCCGCGCTCTCAATGACTCGCAGGATTACACTACCTCCATTGACCGCTCGACTATCCGAGCGATATGAGGGGGCACGGTTTGTGAGACTTGTACCTGCTTTCTTGTGCCCGGCATTTTTTTCTGAGAAACCTTGATTTCTCGAATTTTCAAGGGAAAATAGCCTCAGTGGCTCAACCAGGTAAACATCTTTTTTTTAAAAAAGAACTCCTTCCAACCAGCGACTTAGCGCTGTTGGATTTTGCTCTTGCTTGTTCGTTTGGAGCGCATTCTTTTTTTTTGGCTTGTTGATAATCCCACAGTCAGATTGGGGATCTAAAACCATTGTCCCACAGAAAAAAAACTCGGTCTTGTGGGACAATGGATTTGTGGACCTTGGGAACATCAAGATTTAACGTTTGTATTAAAAATGTTAACAAACGGTTCCCATAAACCATTTGTTTAGCCGTGGTGTAGGGGCTGCTTGTTGTGGTGTTCCAAACATGACACAAATTTTCAATTTTTTTATTCTATCTATTTTTCTCTTATTTCTTCTCTATTTCTTTTCTCTTTCGCATTTTTTCTCTTATATCCACTAAGATATCCTCAAATATTATTGAAGAATCAGAATCTACGGCAAAATTCACCCTAGAACACAACTTACGGCATATTCACCACTCGACCGGATCAGGAAGTATCAACAAATCAACATACTCCGTCACCTAAGCCTTAATCCCTACTACAGTCACCAAAATACAAAACCCTCAAAACCCCATAGATTGTTCCAGCAAAACATTCTTCAGGCCATTTGATCCTAGGGAACAACTCACGGAATCTCTCTTACATGCCTGGATCAATAGTTATGGCCAATATTAGTTCCTAGACCCGAGTTTATTCCAGTTATTCATAGTTACACGGCGCTTTCACAAGGCTATCACACAAAACCCCACCCACAACTCAACCACTAGGCCCAGGTAACCCCTTTTCTAGGATGTTCCACCCAACTTAGGCCCACAACACCCATGGAAAGTTCCATCAGGTTCAGAACCACAAGTCACACACATTTCACTTGTTCCATTGTTCCATTTGTTTCCATCAACCACAACTCAGCCCTGATTAGTCATCATTTGTTGTTCCACTGTGTTCCATGACCATTGTTCCAACCACAAGTTGACCACCCCCATTTGTCAGGATTTTGATATAAAAGAGGCTCTCCTCTAGCTGTTTTCCCCCTCCTCACCAGATTCGGGGATCACATCACATTACACACCATCCACAGACACCTTTTACTATCCCCTATAGTCTATTACACTGGTCACTCCTCATTATAAGTCACTCAATATTGAGGTTTTAGTCAATCAACATCAGCAATAACAACTTCATCATTACTCATTTAAACAACTCATCTTGACCCACTTGGTAGAAGCGTCAGCTCCCAAAAACTCATTTTGCACTACAAACCCTTATCATCATCATCCATCCTTGGTAGTAGCGTCAGCTCCCAGAACTCATTAGCTTAACACACCTTCATCCTCCACATACACTCTCAACATTCACCAATATCATCATCACCTACCATCAACAACATCATCAGTCACCACTATCATCTTTATCATCATCATCACATACACTTAACACTCAACACATCCTTAGTCACCTATACTTGCTATACCATCTGAAGTATCTTGGATACACTTACTATCACTTGAATTAAAGCCTGCCAATCATAGATTGGGGGTCTTGTTTTAGTGTCTAGTATAGGAACGGCAGAGTCATCCTCACATCATCCCGTTCCGCACTCAGCAAAAGGTCTTCACTGACACTTTTGAGCTTTACAAGGGAGTCCCCAACGTGATAGGATCCAGTTGTCATAGCAAGGTTAAAAGTTATCAATTCATAGTATAATCACCTAGTTATAACCAAACAAACAGAAGTATTAGTTACTAATAGGAGTACTAACAAACTTTGAACAAGTGACACACCACAGTTTATCTTAACCACCTTCTGTTATCTTATATATTATTAGCTAACAGGTATATCTAGTAGTACTCCTTACCCAAACCAC
>PGCI01000575.1:0-26535 GCA_002873125.1 Puccinia coronata f. sp. avenae | reverse complement strand
AAGACAATGATTCAAAAGAATGATTCAAAAGACGCCACTCACCAGAATGTGTTCAAGGAAAAATTCAAAATCCAATCGTTTGACCGTCTGCTCAAGAACCACATGGGCAACCAACCCGGCCATTGATATGGCAGGGATAACGTTGAACTGGTGGGTGCTTTGCTCACGTGGGACACGTGGTGTGCGTTGCCCAATTGGTGCCCAACCCCTGGTTCTGGATACAGCTTCAAGCAAAACACCTGATTCATCTGATTGATTAAAAGCAAACCACAATCAGTCAGCACAAGTTACAACTCAGCTTGAAAAGAAAATGCCAATTGCTTACCGGTGAAGACAATGCAGGTTGATGGGATATTGGCGATTAACGATATGTAGCTAGCCCTTGCCAGTTCATCTTGCCGGGGATGGACAGTGCGTATCGTTTTTTTTGAGATTGATAATTGATCGTGGAGCGTCCCATGAATTGTAGCCAAGCTCACCGTGACCCCAAGCTGATTAGTCAACGCCTTCTGAATTTCGTCAAGGTAGACTGTTGGCTTATCAATTACCATTTCCTTAATGAAGCTAAGATCCTCATCGTCCAAATCCAATGGCCGACCCCAAGTACGGTAAGTTGAAGGGTTACAAACAACTGCACGTGTTTGCTCGTACAGTTTGATCCATCGCGTAAGGGAGTCGGCGCTGATGGAAAAAGCAAGCTGTGTGTTGATTTCACCAAGGGTCATCCCTTTGTTTGCCGCTAGGACCGCCTTAAACTTCAGCTCGGCCGTGTACTTGCGGAATACCATTGATGACGCAACAAGATCCTGACACAGGAAAGTCATATGTTTCATTAGATTTGATGGATGAATCAATGGAGAAAGAAAGAAAAATGATGTTACCTGATTTCGAGGCCAATGTGCGTAGCGAAATCAATCGGCAAATGTTGGATGTGAGGTTGGGTGCCGTTGAGTCAATCGGCTGATTTGAGCGATGTATAGACCAGGGGTTTTGGCAGGCAAAGTTCGGGGGTGAAAAATTTTTCGGGGGCAAAAAAAAAAAAAAAAAAAAAAAAAAGAAAAAAAAAACTGCGGATTTCCGCAACCATTCCTGAAACAGCTGTAAGTAGCCTAGGCGAGCGTGGCGTTGGCTACAAAATGAACATTTGCGATTGGTTTTTGAAACCAAATGCCAAACGTTCCCCATTGAATCCGCAGGGCACGTCGGGTTGACACCCCTGCGGAAACCACTTTTGGAATGTTTGTTCCAACATTCCAATCCCGTTGGAGATCCGTCATAAAAACCGATCTCCAATGGGATTGGTTGGAAGTCGGTTGCAAAAAACAATAAAAAAACGTTGAAAAATTTAAAGTTCAATTGAGTTGAACCACTCTCGCACTTAAAAAACCATCTCCCACAACAGGGTTTGCACTGCAGCACGCGTGCATCACTGACCTGCGCAGGCAAAAGCAGGAATTGAACCCGAGGCTGGCAAGAGTGGAGGGCAACAGTCGCAAGGCGTTATACAGCTGGACTATCCATTCCATGGAACGCTCTTGCGCTGTGTGCGCTTTGGACTTGTTTTGTTGGGCAGGTCATTTTGTTCCAGGAAACCTCGATTTCTCAAAGTTTCAAGAGAAAAAAATGCCGGTGGCATGATTGTATTTTTTTTTTTTCGAAGAAATCCTCTTCAGAACAGCGACTTAGCGCTGCTGAAGGTTGCTTCTGTTTGTTCCCTCGGAGAGTGGGTTTTTGAGTGATACTCCCACAGTCCAATCAGGGGATTAAATCCATCGTCCCACCGGAAAAAAAAATCGATACTGTGGGACAATGGATTTATGACCCTCAGAACCTAAAAATTTAGGGTTTGAACTAGAAACGTTTTGAATCAAGTCCCATAAACCTTTGTTGCGTCCGTGGTGTAGTAAGTCTGCATCATCTCCGGAGTCTGACCTCGACGAGAAAACAGCGGCAGCTACTATGTAGGTTCAATATGACAATTTGGTTGAGGCAGCGTGATCTTGTAGTGAACGCAGTCCAAACATGAAGGAGCGGGATAGTCAGCCAGTACATGGCATCACAAGCACCAGGTGTCAAAAGTTTGGCATGGGAGTAGTATGAAGGGGATGACGGCGGTGCGAGCGGAAGGCAAGCCAGGTTGAGAGGTTTGAAAGATGAGCAGTATTCACTGTGAGCCTTGTTTGTAAGGCCTAGACTACTACGTAACAAGTCCTTCCGTAAATTTCTTCCGAGAATACCAAAACAGAAAAGCTACACTGTTGGGATAGGCCTGTGACACGTGAGGAAGATGTCACGGATTCCACCTAACCCTAACCTTGTGCATGTGAGATTGTCCGCAGTATCATGTATATAGTCTGTCCCCGTCCCGCGCCTGGTTCCGTTCTCTTTTCCTCACCGCTTGGAGACCGGAACCGGACACGGAGTAAGCTGACCACGCGTATTGGGCCGTGGACAGGTTAGTGCAATTCATTACCGCTTGGAGACCAGAACCAGACACGGAGTGAGCTGACCACGCGTATTGGGCCGTGGACAGAGTGTCACCCGTTTTGAGTTCTCACAGGTTAAAAGCTGGCTCAACTTCCGTGCATCCGTTTGTTTTGTGCTTCCACGTCGGTCTGGATGAATGATTGGGACGATCCCTTAAAGAAAGAATTACCTGAATCAGACTACAAGTCAGTACCCAAAGCCAAATCCAAGGAGTCCAACGACTCCTCCATCAAAAGAGATCTACCTGAACAAATCCAAACAAGAAATCCATTCATCCCCTCTCCCATCCCAAAAATGGAAGAGTTAAAATCCCTCGCGGCGCAGATGGACGAAATGCAGAGACAATTCTCGGAGCAGCTCAGGAATCAAAACGAGCTGATCCAGAACCAATCGCAAGAATTGTTCAACCTGCGAACGCATGCTGCCAACCATCCCCACAACCCCAACCACCCCGTTTGATTGTCACACGCAGAGAACATCCTCAAACAGTTCATCAAGCCGCCGAACAATATGTTCAACAACGAGAACCCCAAGAAACCCAACTTGGCTTTTGACGGCTCTAACTTCTCGGACTGGGAAAAAGCCATCGACTGCACCCTAGTCAACGCATTTGACAGGGACGGCTTGTTCATCAAGAACCTCAACAACTTCAACAAGTTGAACCGCCCCAAAAACCAAGCAGTTGCTAGTCTCATCCGCAACTCACTCGACCCGGCTCTTCTCACCATTGTAGAGTCTGGGACCAACAATAAGCCCAGAGAACTTTTTGTCCTCCTACGCGAAAAGTGTAAACGCTCTGGCCGGCGCCACAAACTCATGGCAATTGAAAAACTTCTCCGCCTAGCTAGCAAACAACCACCCGCCAGTGAATCCTGGCTAGCCAGCTGGTGCACCCTGAAAGCCAACCTGAACCATGCCAACCCAACCCTGGATGAAGTCTGGGGATTGTTCCTTCAAGCCGTTGCCACATCACCACATGGTGTCGACAAGAAGAATTTTGAGTATTCAATTAGTCAACCTCTTGACAACATGAATACCCCCCCTTCATTCAGCAAGGTCACCACAATCATCCAGGCCGCCCTCGGCAAGACCTCATGTAACTCCACTCTGTTACCTGGTACCATAGCTACAGATATCAACATGTCCGTCAGCCAAGTAGCTGCCTACAAGACCAGTGCACGCTACGTTCCTCCACAGGCCCAAAACCAACAAGAACAGCAGTCCAAGCCAAAGTTCTCTATTGAGAAGGCAGCCTTTTACAGAGGCAAACCCCCAGCCGATTCCCTCTGTGAACAGAAAGGTTGGAACTGTCTGTACTGCAGTGGTCAAGGACACTGGTATTGCGACTGCAACAAATTCTGGGAAGATGCTCGTTAAGGCCGTATCAAGGAGCCCCCGCCAAATCACGCGGATAAGGAAGCCCGTTACGTTCCGCCGACCCATCCCCCAGGGAATGAACAACAACCGGTTGATAACAAGCTGAGGAAGATTGACATCCCCAACATGCACGATGGCATAGTATTGGTTGACTTGGGAGCCACTACCAATGTGAGTGGCCCGTCTCCATTCTTCACCATCACTTCAAAGTTATCAGAACCAAGATCAGTCTCCCTAGCAGTGTCTGACTGTATTGCTCCGCTAAACTACATTGGCAGGCTGAGCATTCCGACACCAAAGGGCAAGATTGAGATTGAAAAGGTGTACTTCTGCGAAGGAGTTAAGGGTTCAATACTTTCAACCGGACGTCTAGTGGTAGCGGGCTGGAAATTTGCACATGAAGGAATTGACGCGGTACTCATTAGTCCCGAGAACATCACATTCCCCCTTGTTTTCAATAATTTCTGTTGGACAATTGTCACCTCCTTACCCACTGAAATTAAGATTAATAAGATATCGCAACAACCATCATTTGACCCCCACATCTGGCATGTGAGACTTGGTCACGTATCAGACAAGGTTGTAAAGAAGTTCCTCCGCCTACACTTCCCCGACCGCCGGATTGAGTTCAAGCCTTTCTTCTGTGAGAGGTGTGCCAAGTCCAAAGCCACCAGACTCAGGTCAAACGGCGTAGAATCACAACTACCCCAGGACAATACGCTTGACATGTGTGTTTCCAACGTCATAGGCCCATTCGACCTTGACATCAATGGGAACGCTTACATTGTCACCCTCCGTGACCATGCTTCAACCTATATGTTCTGTACCAGCATTCAGACTTGCAACCATGTTCCGAGAACATTGATCAAGTGGATTACACACCTGAAGACTGCCTGTGGTAAAGCCCCGTCGTACTTACGTTGCGACAACGCAGCCAAATACGTCAATCAATTCCGCCATCAACTCGTTGAACTGGGAACAACGCTTGCCCCAGTGTCCCCATACCACCCGGAAGACAATGGGGAAGCCGAGCACGTCAACCGCACACTAGGAGATATGGCCAGGACAATGTTGCATGACAGCCAACTTCCCAAGTACTTCTGGAGCTACACCTACAAGACTGCAGCTTATCTCCACAACAGGTTGCCGAACAGCCGCGTTGACACGTCCCCACTCCAGAAGTTGTACAAAAGGACCCCGTCACCCAATTCCCTATACTTGTTTGGGTGTAAGGCCATTGTGCACGTCCCCAAAGAACAACGGAGGGGAAAACTTGGAGAACGGGCGCAAGACTGCTACCTACTTGGATACCCCAACGCCGGTGCCGGATGGTGGTTCTGGTCGATGACGGAGCGACACATGATTCACTCTACTTCAGCTGTTTTCCCGGAATTTCAGGCATTACAAGTCAAGAAGAAGGTGCTCAAGAACAACCTGGACTTCCTGATCAACAAGGTAAAGCTGATTCTTGGAGAAGAACCAACAGAGAAGATTGCGGAAGACAAGAGAAAAGCTATGGCAGACCTACCCACGGACTGCCAAAGAATATCAGAGCAGCCCTCAAAAGCCCGGAAGCCAATGAATGGAAATCAGCAGCTACTTACGAGATGAGTCAATTCAACAATCTCGAGGTGTGGGATGCCATCAAACCACACCCCTGTATAAAGGTACTTGGCGCCCGTTGGGTTTTCGCCATCAAACATAAACCTGATGGGACCATACTGAAATACCGTGCAAGATATGTCGCTAAAGGTTTCAATCAGACAATGGGTGTTGACTGTAACGAAGTCTATGCACCCACGGCCTCCCTGAACACCCTTCGGTTACTCCTATCCATCGCTCAAGAAAAATCATTTGCCACCGCCACTTTTGACGTCAGCTTGGCATACCTCTACAGTTCAATTGAAGAAGAGGTCTATGTCCAACCCCCTATTGAAATCAGACCCAAGTGGAACGGCAAGGTGATGAAGTTGAAGAAGGCAATGTACGGCACACGGCAGGCGGCCAGGTGCTGGTGAAAATTCTTCAAAGGAAAAATGGAGAAAATTGGGTACGTGGCCAGTGAACTGGAGCCTTCTCTTTACCATTGTCGTAACCAACACGGATTCATTTTCATTTGGCTCCATGTTGATGATGGTTTTGCCATGGCTTCATCCCCCAATATGCTCCAATCCCTGCGCAAGGCGATCGAAGGGGAACTCAACATCAAATGGAGCAAGAAGGTCAATTGGTTGGTGGGAATCAATATCAAGAAGACTCAAGACGGTAGCTTGGAACTTGAACAGCATCTACTCGTTAATCAAGTAGTGAGAGAGTACTGCCGGCCGTGCTACCCCAAAAGGAGCACACTGCCTGAAGAGGCACTCGAGGTTAACGAGGGAGAAGCAATTGAGACAACAGAATTCAGATCAGTTGTTGGTTCATTGATGTACCTAGCAGGCGGGACAAGACCCGATCTTACCTACTCGGTCAACCTATTGGCGAGATACAGCAACTCGCTGTCCGCAAAAAATTGGGATGCGCTTAACATTCTCATTGGATACATCAAGAGCACATCAAGTCTAACTCTTACGTTTGGAAATAACGGTGGCAAACTTGAACTCTGGAGCGATTCAAACTGGGGAGGAGAACATGAACTCTCTACTTCAGGCCACGTTATCAAACACAACGGCAATCCTATTGCATGGGCGGCAAAGCGACAAACTGTCGTGGCACTTTCAACCTGTGCCGCCAAATATATTGCCCTGTCTGAGGGAACTCAAGTCTTAGCTCAACTCAACAACCTACTAATTGACCTAGAAATTCTGAAGACCCTTGAGATCTACTGCAACAATGAAGCAGCCATACTCATTGCCGGCAACAACGCGTCAAAGGAAAAGACACGATATTTGACGCGCGCCTTCTATTTTATCAATGATTTTGTTAGAAACTACGACGTCAAGATCAAGTGGATGGCAACAATTCATCAATTAGCCAATATTTTCACCAAACACCTTGGACCCAACAAGATAGAAGAAGCCATCCCAAAAATCAACCTGAAGACACAGGTGAAGCTTCCACATGTGGGAGGGGGTGTTGAGATAGGCCTGTTACACGTGAGGAAGATGTCACGGATTCCACCTAACCCTAACCTTGTGCATGTGAGATTGTCCGCAGTATCATGTATATAGTCTGTCCCCGTCCCGCGCCCGGTTCCGTTCTCTTTTCTGCACTGCTTGGAGACCGGAACCAGACACGGAGTGAGCTGACCACGCGTATTGGGCCGTGGACAGGTTAGTGCAATTCATTACCGCTTGGAGACCAGAACCGGACACGGAGTGAGCTGACCACGCGTATTGGGCCGTGGACAGAGTGTCACCTGTTTTGAGTTCTCACATACACCACGGCGAAAAATGGAAGTTTTTGTGCGGTTATCAAAACCGCACGTGGACATTTTCAATTCAATCAGCAGGGGACCTTGGCTCCAGGCCCCTGCGGAAACCGTTTTTCAAATGTTTGTGCAGAAATTCTTGAGCGGGTTGGCTAACGGTCAACCCACAAGATTAATACAGAAAAAAAACCATAGAACTTCCAGATGACGCCTCATTGACCACCGGTCAACCAACAACAAACCACAATCCAACCACTCCTAAACGCCAACGCAATGTTGTTGCGTAACCCGCCTGTGCTTCCACACTGCACGCTACCGGCTGCAGACCTCCCGATTGTGCGTATGGCTCAGCCCAAAGTTTGTATGTGCTCACAAAGCACATGCGATTGGTGTGTATTGCATCATCATTGCTTCTTAGAGCGAACTAGGTCAGGTAGGCGTGTAACAAAACAATGAAACCAGACAATGAGTGAGTGATGGGACAGTGGATCAGAGCAAGGGAGAAAGGTCAAAACAGGCATGTGATCGTAGAAAGACACATCTGGCGCAGCAAGAGGGTGGAATGTGGAATCAAGCCGGTGGCAATGAGATGAGGAGTGCAGACAAAGAAGAAAGGAGCATGACAGTGAGAGTAGATTGAAGTGTGAGACAAGGTGGAATAAGGAGCGAGATGAGGGGGGAGCAACACAGGTCAGGGGGGTGTAGTGCAACGATGCAATGATGTGTATTACACATCCATATCATTGTTGTCCTCTTCCGGATTGGTTGGCGGGTTTCCTTTGATTTGATCTTCTTCCGCAGCTATTTCTCTCTTGGTTGGAAGCGAAAGTTGACATTGTTAAGGTCGTCAACAGTCCTTGTGCCATCCCAGAGTGCTCAATCCTTCCTGAGGATGAGCTGGGCAAAGGAAAACCTGTATGTTTTTGGTTTACCTACCCGAGCCTGCAGATCGTCGTCAACCTGATGCCAGAAGGTGGCAGTCTTTGGGTCAGCGGCAATCTGGCGTTGGTGGCGGTTCCAGTTTATCATCAGCCGCAAATACGCCAATCGGGCCCTATCCGGCTTGGACACTACCTGATAGATATCGGGACTCGGAACATCCTTGAAGCGCGGTAACATGGCGCTGTATGCATCAGCGACTAACTCACATAGCTTAGGAACTGGTTTAAGTGGGGTGCCAGTCGTTGGGAGATTGGCCTGCAGGATATTTGAAAGCTTGTGCTTATAATCTGCTTTTAGCTGCTCGGTGACCATTGTTTCAAAGGTGGAATTCCACCCGGGATCATCGCGGTAGTTGCTTGGCAATTGGCGAAGGAATGAACACTCTGGGAAAAACCAGTTACACTAAGGTTATTTTCAGAGACTTAGCAGTTAAGACACTATTAGATATAGGAGCTTTTTGTTCTTGTGCCAGTGCTACATTTTTGCAACAAATATACCCTGAATGGCACAAACATTTATTACCTGTTCCCAAAGCTACATTTAGCAGTTGTAACTCCACCATGAAACCCATTGGTGTCATAAATTTGCCCTTAATATTCCCTCACACTAAGGGATCCCTCAGATTAAGTTTAGAATTTGTAGTACTTTCTGATGCTATTTGTGACTACCTCACACTAGGTAATGATACCTTTTGCATGTATGGTATTAACATTTTCCAGTCCAAAGATAGATATTTTACCATTGGAGGAGATTGGAAAAGGAAATACCAAATTTGCAATATTCATTCTGAGACTATTGCCCCTGTTTCTCAGGAACCTGACCCCAAGGAATTAGAAAATTTTAATCAAGAATATATGTCCCAAGCTGCTATAAGTGACATACTAACCAATGTCCAAATATTAGATGTTCTTAAAGTATGCTACAAGAATAAAGAAGCTTTCTGTACCACTGAAGAACCCATTGGCAATGTCACAGGACATGATATTAAATTAGAATTAACTTGTGTCAAACCTCTTTAACCACCTGCTCTTAGAAAAGCAGCCTACCCTTCTAGCCCTAAATCTAGAATATCCTTAGAAGCACACATTAAAGAGCTTGTAGATTTACGTGTTCTTAGAAAAGTGGGCCATAATGAGCAAGTGGAAATTACTACCCCAGTTATTATTGCCTGGCATAATGATAAGTCTAGGATGGTTGGAGATTTTAGAGCTTTAAATAATTACACTAAAGCTGATAATTATCCCATTCCAAGAATTGACCATTCTCTGCATAATTTATCCAAAGCTAAGTACATAACCTGTATGGATTTTCTTAAAAGGGTTTCACCAGATACCTATTGAACTTAATAGCAGCCAGTTTATGAGAATTATCTGCCATCTTGCTGTTTTTGAATACCTTAGGATGCCCTTTGGAATTAAGAATGCACCTTCTCATTTCCAAAGAATGATGGACTCTATTTTTGGATCTTTTATCCGCCAGTGTTGGATGATGATATATATTGATGATATAATCATTTATTCAGATGACTGGGAAACACATGTGGAAAAGATAAAAATAGTATTAGAAACTTCCATTAGAGCTGGTCTAAAAATGTCTATTAAAAAGTGCAATTTTGGATATGGTGAACTTAAAGCTTTAGGACACATTGTTTCTGGTCTGTCCCTAGCTATTGACCAAAATAAAGTAGCAGCTGTAATGCTCAAACCTATGCCTCAGAATATCACTGAAATGCAATCTTTCCTTGGATTTTGTGGTTATTATAGGAAACATATTGAGAAATTTGCTATTTTAGCCAAGTCATTGTATGAGTTATGTAGTAAAGAAACCATTTATGAAATGACTCACCCTAGAGTACTAGATTATGAACAACTGAAGCTAGCCCTTACTACTGCTCCTGTGCTAGCTCAACCAGATTATAATTAAACATTGCAGCCCTCAGTGCCTCTATGAGGACACACTCTGGAACAGACACAAATCAAGAAGCAGTGGACCAGTCAGGGAACAATGCTCCGCAAGAAGAAGGCCGATTGAGCAAGAATCCGGAAGGCGGAAATGGGACTGGTTCAAACCAGCAACCTCCCAACGCTAAATCCCTGGAAAGATCCGCGTTAGCAGACAGATTAGGAATGCCGGAAACAGCAGAGGACAAGATTGAGTTGAACGGTGAAAGCAAAGATCAACTACATAGACGTGAGTCGCTGCAGATCAGCAATCATAGGAGGGGAGAACCACAGAACTAACTAAGTCTGCACCCAAATCCAACTTATACAGGAAACGGACAGAAGTCTAGAGAGCGCTCAAAGCAACCTCTCACGGGTGAACTTGCAAGCCTAATCAGGAAGGCTATCCACGCCAAAGAGCAAAACGACCAACCGACGGCGGGCTTGTTCTACGACATGTACCGTACGCTCAAGGGATCCAGCGCCGAGGAACCCCAACCCTCCGCGACCCGCAAGAGACCTAACCCAAGAATGAAAGGGCAAGATGATCAACAACATGGCCACTCACCAGGAGAAGAGAAAGACGACTCTGATTCCGACAACGAGTCCGAAGTAGGCGACCTCAAGTTCATATCCGGCGCCGTACCCAAGCATGACAAAATGGGGTTTACCCCTTATTTCAACAAAAACATCAAAGAGCTAAAGGGACCTCTCCCCCTCACCATCTTCAACAAATCCTGGAAAAACGCCGCCATCCTCTACCATGCGGAAAAACAGGCAAGAATTGATGATGTGTTGTCAGACCAAAACCACTACACCGGCTACCCTTACCCTAGCGAGTGGACACAATCATTTGCAGAGTAGACCGCAAACCACCAAGGGTTCTACAACACCCTAGTAACAGAATATAATTACAAGAAATTTGGCAAGTGGCTCCTGGCTCATAAAAGCAACGCGGACGCAATATTGGCCAAGGACGGCTTTATGGAGGCACTGCGGTACGACATCCAAGTAGGCACTAACTGTTTCGCGCACTGGGTCACATTAGAAGATGGAACGAAATCTCTGGCGGACATCTCAGTGTTTTGCCAAAAGATAGCGAACTCGGCATACGCAACCTGCCAAAAATTTAAAGAGCTAGAGTTTGAGGACAACCCCTACGCGGCTGGAGGAACTCGGGCAAACTGGGACCCAACCACCGGAAGCCACAGAGGCAACAAGAAAGCAGCCCCACCGAAGGCAACACAGGCAACTTAAAAAGCATCAACATCATCAAGCTCTCAACCAGCCAAAAAGGCAAAGGCAAACAACCCAAAGGGCAGCGGATACCGAGGTTTGAACTACGACCCCAACTACAGGAGCGGCTATGGGGAACAAGAGGGAAGAGAAAGGGACAGCAGAAGGAAAGCCTAGTGGGTATTGTCCCTTGTTGCAAGATAGCATTTGCATTAGAAATTGTCTTGTAAAAGATAGAGAATCTTGTAGTCTGATTCAGACCAAAATGCCCCTGTCAGCTTGCTACTATGACAGAGCCAACCTGACAAAGTAACATAAATAGAGACATTATTAATACAATATTAAGACCCAGTATATGACTAATAATGTACAAAAAACTCAGATTACTTATTTTTATCCAATGAGCTTAGCAAAGTCCTGGCACCATAAAAATAAGTAATAAATTAAAAAAACCACTCCTTTTTACAAAAATACTCAAAGACTTCTAAACCTTGAGGATAAATTAGAATATTATGTCATATTCTAAATCCTCATGCAAATTAATGTAGGGCCCCTCACGGGAAGTACCCCTAAATTCCTACTCCTTCACCTTGAACCAATTACCCGCAAGAATTGGCCACAACCATATGTCACACAGACATTACACACGTATATGTGTACTTGTTATACATGCATACTATATGTGAAATGACCAATTATGGACTTATAATTGAGGTGTTGTGTATAGTTTGGGAGTTAGGCCCAATTGGGGTTTAAACCTCCAACCCCGCGCGTGGATTATATAATCCAATTGAAAATTGGCCAAATGCGTGGAAATAGCTAATCCCCTAGTTACCACATATGTACAAGTGTAACTAGGGTAAAAGTAGATTCTACGTGGTTTATTTACAAGGTTATATTAATAAAAACCTTGAATACATAAGAGTAACATAGCCAGCGTGGCCTTTAATGATTGGCCTTAGCCATTTGTGGCCCATTTGCGTCATTTGTGGCCCATTTCAGATACATTCACACGTCAGTGTTGCTATGTACCTTAGTTACAATGACTAAATAATTTATTAAGGTCATGGAAAGCACTTGTGACACAGAATTAATGACCAGCAGTGTCATTGGGATGAGCCTTGTTAGTGCCAATCTCCCAAATTGGCCACATTGCGCTGAAAACCAGTTACTACACGCACACAGGCAGAAAGGTCCTCCACTATGAGTGAAATTAGTATATATAGAGCCCTCTTTCCACGCTGTGGTGGTCAAAATGGTAGCCAGGGTCATTTTCAATCCTCAAGATCAGCTCTCAAGATCCTCAAGATCAAGACTCAGACTCAAGCTTCAAGTTCCAACCCTCAAGATTCCCTCAATTGCTCTCAGATTCTCTTTCTTTCCCCTTTTCCCACTCTCTCCAATTTTCACTTCCAACTCCTCCCTCTTCTCACTCACTCATCTTCACATTTCTTGGTCCTAACACAGATTAGCTGTGGGTTTATTTTTTTTTTTTTTATTGATTTTTCATTTGATTTGCTTGTTTTGTGTCTTCTGGCTCTGTTTCCCTTTCTTTTCCTCTCTGTCAGGTTTCTTATTTCTGGATTATTTCCTTCTCTCACTCTTCCACTTATCATGTCTCCCATATTTGTCTGTTTTCTGTTTCATTTTTTTTTGTGTTGTGTTTCCTTTCTTCTGTTCTGTTGTATTTGGGGTGTGCGCGCGCACGGCGCGCAAGGAGATGATGACATGCTTGTGACAGGCCTCCAGGAATCCAAGTTCCCGGCGAACTTGGAGGAGAGGAGGCCTATAGCACCGGGGTTCTGATCCAAGAGGGGAGTTATAAAAATCAAGAATCTTTTCCGAGTCTCAAGAATCAGAGTCCCAGAGTCCATTCATTATCCAGAATCCTTTCCCAACACAACCAACCGCCGCCGAGGATCTAAACCCCAGCGAAACAATCTCAAAACCACTTCCACTACGCTATCCATTCGAATCTCCACGACTCATCCGGACCTTCCGTGAGGGCAGCTCCCAGAGCACCTTTTCCCCTCCCAGCGCTGCCGCCGGCCTAGCACCGAGCGGAGCTCCATATTTGGTCCCCCGAGCCGGGATCGAACCAGCGACCTCAAGATTTACAGTCTCGGACTGCGGTTTTGAGGCGTTTGGCGGTTAAACTTTTCTTTTCTTTCTTTTCTTCCAATTCCTATTCATCCGAATTATCTATAATCGTCGCTGAAAACTAGTTGGGTTCCTTTTTGTTCTGGACCCGCATCAATCCGATCGTCTTCGTCCCTCGCCTCGCTCAAGTCGGTCCCGGTCACGTTTCAGGATCAAGACGTTTGAGGACCCGGTCGTCTCCTTATTTCTTTTTTTTAGGTGTTCAGTTGCGGGGAATAGGAGCAGCAGAAGTAAGTCCCCTCCACTTAGTAGCACCTCCGAAGCCTACTACGTTTGTCAAAGCATCATCGCCACCGCTGTGAGCCGCCCCTCGATTCCCTGTTTGGCTTTCCCCTCAGATTTTCCTTTGCGATGGCCGATAACTCTTTGGACCCTCCGCGCGTGAGGATGGTCAAGATTAAGCCTCAAAACAAGGCACTGAAGTTCTCGGGCTCGGAAGTCGAGCTGTTTCTGGATGACTACGAGCTAGCTGCGGAATTGGACGGTGCGTCGGATTACGACAAGGCTCGTCAGATTGGCTCGTTTGTTGAGGATGGGGAAACCCGGACTATCCTGGCGACGCTCGATGGTTATAAGCCGCCCGATTGGTCGAAGCTCAAAGCCGCTATGCTGAGCTACTGGGTTGATGTCAACAAGGCTCTGTTCACCGAGAGGGACATCACCAGTTTGGTCAATACGTGGGTAAAAAAAGGGGGCGTTGCGTCGGTATCGGACTATCACTCGTTCCGCAAGGCTTGGGACCCAATTCAAGCCTACCTTGTCTCAAAGAGTCATGTTGAATCGGCCGAAGAGCTGAAGAAGCCTTTCTATCAGGCGTTTTCGGAAGGTTTCCAGGGTCGTATTCGGGATCAACTCATAAAGGAAAATACCCTGATTGTGACACCCGATAATCGGGCTCGGTTGCCTTCTTTTAAGGTTCTGCGAAGCGCAGTCAACACTGTCATGAAAGGACAGATATCTCTCACTTTCGAAGACACAAGAACGTCAGCCCCGGTGGCTTCTCCTTTCCAAGCCGCGAACGATGTGATGAAGAAGATGGGCGAGGATCAGCGCCCGAAGACAATTGATTCTGCGCCTAAAACCGAGCCGTCTATGGAGGAACTCACCAAGCTTTTCAAAGCATTCGAACAGTACATGAAAGGAGAAGGTGGCAAGGTCTCGACATCGACGGAGCGCCCGCCGCTAGTGTGTTATTATTGTCATCGGGAGCGTCATGGAACGGCTCGATGCCCAGAGCTCCAAAAGGACAAGGAGGCGGGTCTCGTCGAGCAACGAGGTACAAATTTCTTCCTTCCGAATGGGGCTCTGATTCCCTTCGACCGCAGTCGCCCGATTTGGCATGTAGTCGCTTCTTATCAGCCCTCCTCCTCTTCTGGGCCACCCAGGCCATCGACGCCCACTCGCCAATCATCCGCTGCCGCTACGACCAAGTACAAGGCAAGCTGTGGGTCATTGCAGCCGTGGTACCCCCCAGCGGTATCGTCTCAGTCATTCGCTGGGGCTTATGAGTCTGATCCGGCTGGAAAGAAGCGACATGAGGAGCCTCGGCCTTACAAGGCTCCCCTCGTTCCATCTAATCATCCTAAAAGGCCGATGCGGAAGGCGGCGGGCTCCCCTGCGTACCCCGAAAAGGACAATGCGGAGGAGGAGGCGGAACTCTTCGATCGGATCATGAACGACCCACAGCCACCTGTTTCTTCCCTCAAGGAGGCTCCAGTACGACCGGCTACGCCACCAAAAGCTGTCGCACCTCCCAAAGTTAGGTTTGAGCGGGAGGTCTCCCGAGATCATCCTGATGCAGTGGACGGCGTTCTCAGAAAAATTTCAGATCTACCAGTTTCGATGACGGTCGCTGAGATCTGCTCAATCTCGCCAGCTGTAGCGGATGGGATGAAGAAATGGGTGGCCCGTCGTCGCGTGGAGGTGGGCCCAGACGATTTGAAGGTTCACTCCGGGACTCTGGCCGAAGGGACTGAATTCGCAGAATCAACTCCCGATCCAAACCTCTATTCCTGCCCCCTAGGCTATCTCGCATGCTTGGTCGGAGCTGGGGAGCACTCGTCGTCCCCTTTGATTGATTCGGGCTCCCAGCTTAACATCATTTCAGATGCAATGGCGAAGCGCTTCAACCTCACGCCGCGAGTCAACTTCTCATCCGCTGTTTACGGCATCAATAATCAAGCCTGTGAGTTGATTGGAGTGGCGGAGGATGTCCCTATTCGGGTGGGCAAGAGCATCATAGGCACTTGCCACTTCTGGATCACGCGCCAGGATAGCCCATTCATTTTGGGTCGACCATTCCTTATCGACTTCGAGGCTACTTTGTTGTTCTTGCCCACTAGCGGGGAAAGGATCATTCTCCCGGATTCGGAGGGCCGCAATATCGAGTTTTCTCTATGTCCGGTCGAGAAGGGGCGATGGGAGCGCGAATTCCCGGCTTATGGGAAGAAGGCGGTCATGACTCACTGCGGGAGGATTGTGGAGCTACCCGAAGGATCGGCTGACCCGTCTTTTTTATGATGGGAGTCGATTCGGCGATTGGCAGTTCTAATCAGGAGCCTCAAGTTCTGACCAAAGGATCGACTCCCTCCGCGGAGGCTCCAATTTCCAAATATTCATCGTCATCTCAGTTCTTCTCATCAGTTTCAGTTTCAGCTCAGAAAACTATCGAAATCCAAAAACATCAAGAAAACCGAAAAAATATCAAAACTAGTCGATCTTATGATTTTCAGTCTCCGTCTCACCGTCTCTCTGAAGCTCTCTCTCTCGACCCCTCAAAGCGAGTTCGGCAGGCCCGCAATTCTAGCGCGAGGGAGGTTGATCAGCAGGGTTTTTCCGTGGGGGCACATTGCCTAAAAGTAAGTCCCCTTCCCTGTATGCACCTCCGGGTAGATACTACCGCATCTTCGAAAACATCACCTCGTGCCACACTCGTGAGCGACTCTATGGAACTCCGCTCTTTTCCCGCTTTAGGCATTCCGTCCGCGCATCACCCTCGTCTCCGAGACGAGACTAAACTATCTTCCGGTTCTCGTCTCCGCGACGAGAATAAACTAGGCCTGTCTGCAATGACCCTCCGCGACGAGGTTAAACTAGGCCTGTCTGCAATGACCCTCCGCGACAAGGTTAAACTAGGCCTGTCTGCAATGACCCTCCGCAATGAGGCTAAACTTCCGAGCCTCCGCGACAAGGATAAACTAAAGATCCTCCGCAATGAGGTGAAACTATTTGTTTCAAGTATGGAAATTCGGGTGAATTTGGAGGGACAAGGTGTACCGCGGAGGAATCGGAGACTAGAAGTAAGTTCTCTCCACTTATGCACCTCCGGGCGTGATGCTCCAAACGTTGTCGAAGCTCTACCTCGTGCCACTATCGTGAGTTGTTCGCCGCCGTCCGGGTTTTCCTATGCAGATAAGGCTCCTTTCGAGGATTTTTCGGAGCTACGGACGTGGAGCTTGCTCCAGAGCGGCCTTGGTGCTCAGTCTCAATCCGTGCTTTTGGGCGCCTGGAAAGCCGAAGAATTCGTGGTATTCGCAACGAAGTATAAACCGGTCTCTCGGAAAGTCAAGCCTATCAATCAGCCGATGCCGCAATCCCTGAATCCCCCCCTCCGCCGACCCCCACTTTCCCGCGATCCCTATCGGCCCTTGCCCCGCTCTTTGGCGGGCCCATTTCACCCCAAAGGCCGCGTCACTGAGGAACGGCTTCAGGTGGTAAATTTCGGTCCGGACGGCTGGCTTTGGCCAGACGAATTGAATCTCATCAAGAATGTGCTAGCCAAGCGTAACCAGTCCATCGCCTTTGACGAGTCCGAGCGCGGACTGCTGAAGGATTCGTATGGCCTCCCTTACATCATCCCGGTCATCGAACACAAACCCTGGCAGAAAAAGCGTATCCCTATACCTGCCGCTAAGCTAGACGAATACACCCGGATCCTTCGAGAGCGAGTCCGCAACGGCTTGTACGAGCAATCTACCTCGTCGTATTCAAGCCCCGTGTTCTGCGTCCTTAAGTCAAACGGGAAGCTTAGGATCGTCCATGATCTTCAACCTCTGAACAAAATTACCGTGAAGGACGCCGGAGTTCCCCCAGCTACCGAAGATTTTGTTGAGTCCTTCTCAGGTCGGGTTTGCTATGGGCTCGGGGATATCTTGGGCGGCTACGATGAGCGTGCCCTTGATCCAATCTCACGCCCTTTGACGACTTTCGATACGCCTCTGGGCTGGTTCCAACTGACGCGCCTCCCGCAGGGCGCCACCAACTCTGTCGCCGTCTATCAAGCGCAGATGATGTGGGTCCTGCAGGAGGAGATTCCGGACCACGCCGGGGTATTCATCGATGATGGGGGCATCAAGGGCCCAGTTTCAGATTACGACAATGAGGTTCTGCCGTGGCACCCTGGAGTACGGCGGTTTGTGTGGGAATACGCCACAACCCTGGAACGGGTGCTCTTTCGGATCGAGGAGGCGGGGTTGACGGTGTCCGCCACGAAACTAGCGGCTTGCGTGCCGGCTCTGGAGATCGTCGGCCACGTCGTGTGCAAGGAAGGTCGGCGAATGGCGAAAAACAAAATCAATAAGATCTTGAGCTGGCCAACACCTCTGGACGCCACCGAAGTCCGCGGGTTCCTTGGAGTGGTTGTGTACGTGCGGATATTCATTCCGTCTCTGTCACAGATCTGCGTTCCCCTTCGGCGGCTGACGCGCAAGGACGCGGAATTTCTCTGGACCGAGGATTGCGCGAAAGCTTTTGAACAGCTGAAGTCCCTTGTGGGGCGCGACATCGTTCTAATCAAGGTGGATTACGGCCCAGATGCCGGACTCCTCAAGCTTGCGGTCGACTCGAGTTTTCACGCCGCTGGCGCTGTTCTCACGCAAGCCGATGCCAACGGGCTCAACAGGCCCGCGCTCTACGAATCCCTGTTGTTTTCCGAAGTCGAGTCCCGGTACTCACAGCCGAAGCTCGAGCTATGCGGCGTCGCAAGAATTCTCAAAAAGCTGCAGACGGTCCTATGGGGACAGCACTTCGAGCTTCTCGTCGACGCACAATCTCTAGTTCAGATGATTAATGCTCCAAGCCTCCCTAATGCGCCAATGACGCGTTGGGTGGCCTTCATCCAGTTATTTTCGCTCGATATCACTCATCGGTCGGGCAAATCCTTTACGATGCCGGACGGTCTTTCGCGGCGGCCTCAAGGAGACGAAGAATCCGATCCGCCGGTATCTGAATTTGATGAGGAGGCCCCCGCTATTAGACCGTTGTCAGTCTTTTCGACGCACACGGATTGGGAGTACACTGGCTATCAGGAAGGCTTCTGGCGGGATTTGGAACATTATCTCATGACGCTCGGGCGGCCCATTGGGATGGACTCGGCGGCGTTTCAGGCCCTGCGAAGGAAGGCTACGGATTTCTTCGTTCAAGCAGGCCGACTTATGAGGCGGGGCAGCCCTCTTCCGAGGATTGTCGTCACCATCCCCAGTAAGCAGCATGAGATTCTCCAGCGCCTACACGAAGACCTAGGTCACCGTGGTACGGCGGAGACTTATCGACGGGTGGCCGAACGTTTTTGGTGGCCGTCGCTAAGGAAAGCGGTACAATCTTGGTGCCGAAGCTGCAAAGCTTGCCAGAAGAGAGATTCGCGGCGGCCGATGGAAATGCGCTACCCCACGGGCGAGGATACATTGTTTGGCCGAGTCTCCATGGACGTTGTACACATCAAAGCGAGCGGCGCGAAGTACCTTATCGTCGCACGTGACGATTTTTCGGGCTGGGTGGAAGCTAAGTTCCTCAACAACATCACATCCGAAGCCGTCGCCGCGTTCCTGCAAGAGCACTGGACCATGAGATATGGTCTGGCGCGCTCATACTCAACTGATGGGGGGTCAGAATTTGGTGGGGCTCTGGCGGATATGCTCCGGTCTTTGCCGGGCCAGCACCGAGTCTCAACGCCGTATTATCCCGAAGCGCAGGGCATGGTCGAGCGAGGGCACGCGCCTCTCAAGGCAGCCCTAGTCAAGTTGGCGGGAGAGTCCGGCAAGAACTGTCGAAAGTTCTTACCGTTGGTGCTGTTTGCGGATCGCATCTCTACCAAGCGCACAACGGGTTACTCCCCGTACGAGCTGGTGTTTGGACAGCGCGCCGCCCTTCCCATTGATCTGGACGTCGAGTCTTTCCTCGGAGTGGACTGGGAGGAGGTGCGCGATACCTCCGACCTGCTAGTGGCGCGGTCGAAGCAACTTGAGCGCAGTGAAGATTCCCGGCGAGTTGCTTATGACCGAATGATGAAGTCTCGGACCGAAGCTATCAGATACTGGCAAGATCGGAACTCGGATCGGCTGCGCGGTTCGCTCCTTCCCGGAACGTTAGTCCTCGCTTACAATCGGTCGTTGGAGGTCCAGTGGGGCCAGCTCTTTGCCCATAAATGGAACGGGCCCTATCGGATCGTCAAGCAGGTCGATGGCGGCTCTTATGTCCTTTCGGAGCTTGACGGAACGGAACTCAAGCGCCGGTTCGCGGCGGATCAGGTCAAGCGGTACTTTCCGCGCGGGGGCATTACTGACCAAAAGTAAGTCCCCCTCCTTAGTATGCACCTCGGGTCCTACTACTTTGTATGTTGTAAGCATTACTTTAGCCACTGCCGTGAGCCATGCGTGGGACCCGTTTGCTTTTCTTCTTTCAGTTTACGGCGAGGAACGGAGCAGTCTAGGGACAGACTGTAAATGGTGGGGTGATGTGGTGGTCAAAATGGTAGCCAGGGTCATTTTCAATCCTCAAGATCAGCTCTCAAGATCCTCAAGATCAAGACTCAGACTCAAGCTTCAAGTTCCAACCCTCAAGATTCCCTCAATTGCTCTCAGATTCTCTTTCTTTCCCCTTTTCCCACTCTCTCCAATTTTCACTTCCAACTCCTCCCTCTTCTCACTCACTCATCTTCACATTTCTTGGTCCTAACACAGATTAGCTGTGGGTTTATTTTATTTTTTTTTATTGATTTTTCATTTGATTTGCTTGTTTTGTGTCTTCTGGCTCTGTTTCCCTTTCTTTTCCTCTCTGTCAGGTTTCTTATTTCTGGATTATTTCCTTCTCTCACTCTTCCACTTATCATGTCTCCCATATTTGTCTGTTTTCTGTTTCATTTTTTTTTGTGTTGTGTTTCCTTTCTTCTGTTCTGTTGTATTTGGGGTGTGCGCGCGCACGGCGCGCAAGGAGATGATGACATGCTTGTGACAGGCCTCCAGGAATCCAAGTTCCCGGCGAACTTGGAGGAGAGGAGGCCTATAGCACCGGGGTTCTGATCCAAGAGGGGAGTTATAAAAATCAAGAATCTTTTCCGAGTCTCAAGAATCAGAGTCCCAGAGTCCATTCATTATCCAGAATCCTTTCCCAACACAACCAACCGCCGCCGAGGATCTAAACCCCAGCGAAACAATCTCAAAACCACTTCCACTACGCTATCCATTCGAATCTCCACGACTCATCCGGACCTTCCGTGAGGGCAGCTCCCAGAGCACCTTTTCCCCTCCCAGCGCTGCCGCCGGCCTAGCACCGAGCGGAGCTCCATAACGCCAAAATTTGTTCCCCATCATCAATTATTATTACAGTCAATCAGTTACGCCGTGTCCTGTCCTTATTTCAGTTACTCTGCCCTGTTTTGCCTGTTTTATCCGTGGTGTTCTCATTAAATCAACCATCCTACGTGTCCAGCTCCTGCGCAGAAACACTTTAATCTACCCAGCAGCTCTACTTCACCCCCCTACGTGGCTTTTTGGCTTGAAAGAAGCAATAGTGAGTACTTCTTTCATCCTTCTGTCCCCATTCTGGTTCCTTAATTGGAAAAGCACTTTGGTACCACCTTCTGTTACGCAGAAACCCATTGTTTGCTTAATCAAATGTCAAATAACAGTGAGCACATGAGTAAAACCCGAGTGAGTGGTGAGACAGACGAGCAGACCGTCGCAACAGACGCCAGCGGGCAAGAGCCGGTCCCTAAAAACCAAACAACGAGGACTGTTCGTGAAGAGAGTCAGAACCCGTCTAGTCAGGCCGCCCTCAAGGAAGATGCGCTAGACCATGAGTGGCCCGATGCAGTTGCATGCGAGATGGCAGTAGACGAATGGGCGACCGGACTGGAAAATGCAGACCTCACTGAACAATACAGAGATGTCCTCGATGGCTTCAAAAATGGTTTCAGCCAAGGAATCCCGGAACATTCGCTAGGGCCAGACCGGCCATTCTACACCCCGGAAAACCACAAGACCGCTCTACAAGCAAGAGGAAAGATAGAGGCAAAATTTGAGGAGGAGATAGCGGCAAAAAGAATGTATGGCCCTTACACGCACAAACAGGTCGCAAAACATTTCCGCTTCTTTCAAACAAATCCGCTTGGAGCAGTAACCAATGGCAACAAGTCCTTTCGGCCTACAAACAACCTCTCATATCCACACAGAGGCCCTGAAACCCCATCAGTAAACTCGTTTGTAGATAGCAAGCAATTCCAAACCACCTGGGATGACTTTAGGGTGGTATCCAGCTTTCTACGCGCACAGGAAGGACCAGTAGATCTTGCCATCTTCAATTGGGCAAAAGCCTATTGTCAAATCCCAACCGCACCAGATCAGTGGAAATACTTGATGATCAAGACTTTTGACAACAAGCTAATTTTCGATACTAGGATAACCTTTGGAGGGGTAGCGGGTTGCGGATCATTTGGAAGACCCGCGGACGCATGGACAAGAATAATGCAACACGAGTTTGACTTGATTACAATTTTCAGATGGGTCGACGATAACCTGTTGGTCAGGTCCCCATTGGCTTCAACCACGATGGACAAGATCGTGGAACGCTCCAATAAGCTAGGGGTAAAAACTAACAAAGGGAAATTCTCCCCGTTTGAGACGGAGCAGAAATTTATTGGCTTCATCTGGAATGGCCATAAGAAAACGGTACGTTTACCCGACGGGAAATTTTTTGACTGTGTATCCCAAGTCAAAGAGTTCATGGCGAAGACGGAAGTAAGCTACAAAGACATAGAGGTGATTGTAGGCCGCCTCAACCACGTTGCATACATACTACCGCAGCTATGCTGCTACCTGTGCAGCTTATACCAAATGCTAAAAAGCTGGACGTGGCACACAGCACTCCGACTGAAATCTCCAGAGGTCAACAAGGACCTAGACGCATGGCTCCATGCACTAGTGACGTTCTCACCAACAAGGATAATGCAGAACCCGGCCCCAACTGAAATAGGGTGGGTTGGAGACACATCGACGTCCTTTGGAATCGGGATTCTCATCGGACACCGATGGGCTCAATTTCAATTATGGCACCCAAACAAGTCAGAAGACAAGGCTAAGATTGCCTGGCTAGAAACGGTAGCAATTTGTCTGGGACTAACCATGTTAGAGAGGCTAGGGATAAAACAGGGGAAAACATTCATAGTGTGGACGGACAATACAACAACAGAAGCAGCTATAAGGAAAAGGAGGTCGAACAATCAGCTAGTCAATGAAGAGTGGAGAGTGATCCAATCAATGCTGATTAGACTCCAGACAGACATAGAAGCAAGAAGAGTTAAAACAAAGGAAAACAAAGCCAACGGTCTCTCTCGAGGGAAACAAGGCTCTCACCAGTGGAAACACTCAGTCGCAATAGAGGTCTCGTTTGATCTCAATCCCTACATGTTCCAAGTTCTATCCTGAGACGTGTAACAGTAATGAAACGTAATCCCTATTCTTGATTATAAGCGAGTAACCCGCAGTCTTCAGACAACCCCTGAGAATTTAACGGAGCGAGTAGCCTAAGTCTCCCGGCACTCAGTGAAAAAAGAGTCCCGTAGAAGTACACGTGAGACTGGGAAGTGTTAAATAGGAGCTCCTGAGCCCAGAGAGGAAGGTATGGATTCAGACCCCCCCCCCTCAGGAAATCGGTACCATGTCTTTAGACTTTACTAAACTAATCCCGTTTGTAGATAACGGAACTTGTCAGAAAGACTTGACCCCTCAAGATATCCACTTTCTAAAAGGTTACAAATGGAACACTCCAGCCGGGTACAACTCCGCCGCCAGGAAGTTTGTAAGGTTCCTAGCTGAATCCAAGGAAGAAACGTTTGTCTTGCCGGCTACCGCCAACCAGATTTACGAGTTCTGCTACTGGGCGGGAAGAGACAAAGGAAGATCGACCAAGCAAGAGATCTCCTCAAAAACGCTTGAGAAGTATTTGCACGGAATTAAATTGTGGCACCTCTTCCAGTACAAGGCGCCCTATCCTAGCAATGTCGAGGCGAGGGTCAAGGTACTCCTTTGGTCTTCAGCCAAGGCCGACCACTCCTCCCTTCAAAGGACAAAAAGGCAGCGGTCAAACTCAACCATATGCTGTTCTTGGCTGAATGTTTCCTGGCCCACGGGGCCAAAGCCGAGGCGATCCTAGACCTAGCAATCTGCGCCTTCTGGGGGATGGCAAGGTTAGGCGAGCTAACGTCCTCCAACTCAATGGGCAAACTGGACCCACAAACAACAGTTCTAACCAAAGACGTGCGCTGGGAAGGACCTGAAGGGGAAAGGACCGCGGTCCTCATACTACGAGATGCAAAGACGTGCCAACCTGGAGAAACGCAGCTGATTAGGCTGAGACCGATGAACAACCTCCTCTGCCCGGTTGAGGCAGTCAAAAGAAGGATCCGTGAAGCCGGGGGTAGAAAGGAAACAAACAAACGCACCTCACCAAGGACATCATCACCCGAACCCTCGACGCCACGTGGGCCAGAGGGAAGTTCACAAAAATCACGGGCCACTCATTCCGGGTTGGAGGGGCGTCCCTCCGATTTGCGATAGGAGTCAAACCCAAAGAAATCTGCGCCTTAGGCCGCTGGACATCCGACTGCTACAAGCTCTATATTAGGCCTTACTCAGAAGAAGAGGCTGACAAAGCGGTAGCTCGCATCAAACAGCTTGACGACTGCTGGAAAGAAAGCTCTGATGTCTATGAAAAAAGACCTATCATCAAGGTGGAACAAAAGGATTGAAGATACGGGACTCTCTGCGCCTTGGCCAAGAGATGGGTTGGAGTCCCTCCCCCTCGCCTTAGGGCAAGGCATTGTATTCATCTTCTCCCTCTTCCGTCCGGCTCCACTCCCCTTGAAGTACCTCACCTCCCTTGAGGTTTTTCTCCTCCCCAGAGAGAAGCAAGCCCGCAGAAGCGGAAACTCTTTTGTAACCAACCCACACCCGGTTGACTCGGAGCCGGCTAAGGATAAAAGCCCCTCAGGTCAACCTAGGGATGAGGACAAATAAGCCTCATCCCAAACAGGTGATGAATGCAGTAATAAAGAAATTAGAATTGAAATTTAGCTTAATTTAAATTAGAAGGGGTCAAGAAGACCCTTCTGAAAAAGGGCAAATGAAAGTTTGCACCAAGTTGAGTATAGCCCTAGGGCGGAACAGATATGAGCTAGATGATCCGTATACTAATCCTAAGTGAAGTGTTGATGGTTTTGTAGTTTCCGGAAGAGTGTTGAGAGCTAATGATGTTGAATATGGATTGTAAGTGACTTATGGAGATGAAATAAGTGAAATATTTTTGTTTTTTTATGTTTATGACTGGATGGAATAGATTAAACTAATAATATGTGAACTATTCAGGGTTTTGATGTCCTCTTTCTTAACCTTTATTTAAGAGAGGTTCCTGTACAGTTGAATATTCCCTTGGCTAACACAAGGTATGAAAGACTTTGTTGGACTACCTGATTAAGAAACACACCACAAGACTACTTTATAAGGGTTGTGGTGAGTTCTGGAGAATGTGATGGATGAGTGGTGAGTGAGATGGTGGTTGCCGGCAGGTTTTTCCTGATCAGATGAGGTTGGAAGGGGGTGAGAAGCCCTCCTTTTATATCGAAATATGAGGCATTTTTGCTGGTGGTGATCTGGGTTGAGGCATTTTTGCTGGTGATGAACTGAACCATGATCCGTGATTGGTCAGAACCATGCGTGCTGATTGGTTGGAGCTGAATCCTGAGTTCTGATTGGTCAGGAACTGATGGCCAAATTTGACTGAATTTGAGTGAACTGAACCGTGACTTGTGATTGGTCAGGAACTGATGGTCAAATCTGGGTGAAATTGAGTGAACTGAACCGTGACGTGTGATTGGCCAGAACTTGATGAATGAAATTGAGTGTGCTGAACCGTGAGTCCTGATTGGTCAGAGCCTGTTGAGTGAATCCCACAAGTTGGCCAGTTGGAATCTGAATACCACAAGTTGGCTGGTTTGAGGTCTGAGTACCACAAGTTTTCCGGATGAAGGAAATGACACAAAACTAAGAGATAATAAACATATGCTAGCTATGTATATATGTACTAATGTATATAAGGAGTATGGATTATGCATGTAGAAATGAGTGCCTCTGGTGGGTAATTATGGGTTCAGGACCTTGTAGAGTTGGATTATGTAATAATATATCTCGTTTTATGCCTATTATGTATAAGAATTGGTCCTTTTTACCACATTTGATACTTGAACCCAAAATGGCACACCACAACGCCAACTCCTTGGGCGACCTGATTGCCTTGGTATAGGTGGGCAAATCCGCACCATATGGATCACGTCCCTCCAGCAGGGCCACCACGGCGTCTTGCTCATCTAGAGCATTGCCTAGTCAAAATTATCCCAATTTGTGGCACTCAATCGCCAAAATAACCGCCTCCGTCTCTTGATCTACCCCCAGACCGTAAACCTGCACCAGGATTGGCCCCTCTTCAAACCTCACCAAAGCTGCAGTGGTCACTTTTCCTATTGCTTTGTTCCACAGGAGCCAACCCTTGGAGTCGGTTGATATGCCCACGTGTTGAAACTTGCCCGCGTACGGTACAACTTGCTTGAGGTGAGTGTGGTCGTAAGCGTTTCCCCACATGCAACAATCTGTTGAAGATGTAGGCCGCGTGCCTTACGGCATACGACCACAGGGTTGGTGGCAATCCTCGAGTGTGGACTAGCGCTTGACACATCTTGGTGAGTGTTTGATTTGTGCG
>PGCI01000574.1:2500-26611 GCA_002873125.1 Puccinia coronata f. sp. avenae | reverse complement strand
GATGCGCCAGTAGCCACATTAAATACCAAGCAACAAGACTACAAGATGTACACCCGTCTCAACAAAAAAATCATTGACGCGGCCGAGCCGGCAATTGCTAAAGGATTGCCAGTTCAAATTAAAGCTCAAGTGATGTCGATAATACTGATTGTGCCCTGGGTGACTCTCTGGACAGCAAGGTCTCCTAAGCATATGGCGGACAGGGACTCAAACAGGACACGATTCACGTCCAATTTTGAGGCTCAGCAGGTCAATCTTTGGGGACTCCCGGTGTCCCGATGCTCATCAAGACCCCACTCAGTCCCCTCCTCGTCCCGATCCTGATCCCAAGCACTCATATCACCTCCACCGTCAAAGTCCTTCCTACGAACATCAATTCTTACACCCTTTCCAAAACCGCGTTCATCATTCAGATGCGTCTCGTCCCTCTCCAAGAATGTATCCCCATTCCCTCCCCCATGCAGTCTCACGACCATCAATTTGCTCATCAACCTCCACATTACCGCCTTGCCTGGTAGTACAAATTTCTATACGGCAGCAGTTTGATACCCTTTCTCGCTGATTTGCTTGCTACGCAGGCCACTCGTCTCAATACTGGCCCGAGTATGTAGTAATCATTCATTCATTTCGAAAGAATATTAGCTGGAGGTGATGTTCATATTTTCATGTTCGGCTTTCAGTGGCCAACAACAGCGTTTCAACCAATGTTACTCTTCTCTTGCTACTGAACGTGTATCTGCATTGTAGCACACGTACTCCGCCGGTTTGACAACATGAACCTCCAATTTGGTCACAATCAGCACATGATCAATCTTCTAGCGTCAGTTCCGGATCCTTGATTTTCTGGCGCAGCGGCTTACCTGCCCAGATGAGGTTTACTCATGGACCTGTTGATACTCTATATCCTACTCAGACTTATGCCTCAAGCTCAACCACCAGCCTGCCTACCCGTCGGGCAGCTCATGCTTCCTCATCCAGCACTCTCCAGCAGCCAGCACTCTCTCTCAAGCTCGCTTTCCTCATCAACTCCACTGTGATCCCGCCGCCACCCACTAACAATGGCTCGACACACATCCTGGCCCATCTCCCCCCCCACCATTCGCCTTCTCTCTCCTGGCCCCACCGCTGCCGTTAGATAGGCCCACAAACGACTGGGAGAGATGCGCTCCATCCGCTGGATTGCCTACGCTGCCCGTGCCTTTGTCATTTGCTTTAGCACCTCATCTCCAAGCCTGACTTGACCGACATCTTCAGCATGCTCATCGCCTACATGCTCATGCATCTCACCTTCCTCAACACCTTCAGTAACATGGCCAAACTAGGCTCCACTTTCTGGCTCAGTAAGCATCTTCATCTGTCACATACATATATGAAAAAAAAAATCTAACCTTTTCCCTTTCTCTTTGTTCCAGGTACCCTTACCGTGCTGTCGGCCATCTTTGCTTTCATCCTCGCCCTGATTACCGCCCATGTGTTAGGCATCCGGATCAACCCCATCCTCCTATCGGAAGCGCTGCCCTTCCTGGTCATCACGGTGGCCTTCGACAAGCCGTACGTGCTAGCCCATGCCATCCTCACCCGCTCCAACTGGTTCCCCCTCTCTCCGCCGGCGTGAACCCGTCGCTCCAGTCCGTGATATCGTCAGCGACAGCATCTCCACCGTCGGCGTCCTCATCGTCCGTGACTATGCCATCGAAATCACCGTCCTCGGTCTCGGCGCTATCAGCGGAATTAACGGTCTGACTGAATTCTGCCAACTGGCTGGTCTCAGTCTTCTATACGACTGTCTCTTGTCATTTGGGTTTACATCTCCGTCTTAACCGTGTTTTGTTAAAGCTGCCTTGAAGGGATCTAATCGAGCTGACTATTTTGGCGGTATGTAGATTCAACGGATTCAAGTCGTACGTGAGCTGGCTATGAACGATTCGACCACTGAACTCTCCAAGCTCTTGGACGATGGCGTGGAACCATCTGTGGAAGTAGTGGAAAGAACAGTTGGCCGAACAAGAATCCATCCATGCCAAGTTAATCAAAATCTTCACCAGCGATACTTCCTCGTCGGCGGGTGGCCACAAATCAGCAGAGAAGATTGTCATAGAAAGTAGCCGTGTCAACTTGGCTCTGCTCAGCATGTTTGTCGGCCTTCATACCCTCAACCTTTGCACCACTCTCACCCTTCACACCGCCATCACCCGCTACTCCTCCCATCGCACCGCCTTCTCCCTTGGCCAGCCTGGCAATCTCTCCCAGGGAACCAAGCCATCCCAGCTCACCAATCCGCTGCATCCTGAACTCCAGCCTGACCTTGCCAGTATGGTCATGGGCCAGATCAAGATCAACCCCACAGCCCGATTTATGCGAGCTCTCCTCAAGAGGCTTTCCAAGGAGATCTCGCTCCGGGATGATGAGGACTTGACAAAGACTCAATGGATTGCTCAGCTCAGCCAGCCGATCAACATGCGAGTGGCTCGCAACTCGAGGTTCAGACAACCATCCCTGCAGCCCGGCGCCAAGTCACCCTTCTCTCTGGTCTTTCTCGACGAGCTCATGTCCTCCTCGAGTTTGTCGGCGACCTGGTCATGTCCAAGTGGATCGTGATTGTCCTCGGCCTTAGCGTCCTGCTCAACACCTACCTCCTCAAGGAGATCGCTATCAGCACGGCCAACCAGACTCGGAGGTTCAGGCACCGCCTCTCTATCGAGCGTGCCCGGACAAAAGCTGCCACTAGCGACAAAGACGAGTCTAGCGAGAACACCAGCGATAACGACCAACTCACTCCTGCTGAAAGAGCCGCTGGCATCATACTTGCCTCGACCACCGGCGGCTCTCTCAGCATCGAGCGGTTAGACTCCCCCGACAGGAATCAAAAGGACCATCTGACACACAGGCAGAGGTGGAGCAGTGGCCTCACCAAAAACAGAGACTGGACTTGATGGTCCCTGATCCGGCAGAATTCATGAACGATTCTTCCCTGCTCACGTGGGACCCGGCGTCGGAGGAAGAAATCCTGAGTATCCGGCGGGAGAGCCGACTGATCAAGAGCGAAGCTGACCACCTGATGAAGCCCACATGCCATCAGACGTCCATCACCCCCACGCTCAAAGGTTTTGGGGCGGCGGGCAATAAGCCGGTGATCTCGCTGAGCCTGATTGACAAGCTGGGCCGGACCAAGGACGGGAAGACGATGATGATTGAGAGCGGGGGGCAGACGGAGGAGGGCACCCCGAGCAAGCCGGTCAGCGGCTCGACCACCGCCACCAACACGGAGTCCAACATGTGTCCAACGTGTGCGACAGCCCATGTCGGGAGGGGCCCAGGGGGGAATTGGAAGGCGTCGGGATACGACCTCGGCCTGCTGCCGTTCACGACGTCAGCCTCGGAGCAGCACGCGTCGCAACCAACGAACGGGACCATCTCGCTTCTGTCCAAGCAATCCTTCAGCACGCCATCTGTGAAGCTGGATGCCGAGTACCTCACGCAGCCCTTCCAGCTGCTTGCCCGGCAGTCGGGAGATCTCGCGGAATCCATCATCAGTCTCCTGGCTGTGGACGCGGACGAAATCCTGATCACGTCGGAGCCCAAGGAGCTGAACTGTATCGATTGGGTGGGCCCGAACACGGCAGACATGGTGCTGACGCAAGTGCTCAACCTGATCAAAAACACCGGGCTTCTCCTCTTGACGGCGGAGAGCCTCCACCTAGGCGCGAGCTTGGAGGTGGACTTGGACCAGTTCCTGTGGGTGGAGACAAACCAGGAGAACAAAAATGCGGCCATGATGAAGAGTCTCACGGAGCAGAATCTGAACGCCGAGGCGCTGGGCCCGATCTGTGCGCAGCTGCAGTTTGCGCAAAGACTGGTGTGTGGGTACGAGCGTGCGAAGCAGGCGCTCTACCACATGTCCGCAGACCTGGTGTATGCGACGCAGATGATGCTGACGTCTGGCGCCGCGTTCTGGATGCCGCCGGTAGCGTCGCCGGCACAGCCTCTGTCGGCGTTGCCGCTGTTCACCGTACACCAGCCGGCGGTGTCGCGGCCGACGCCAGGGCGGCTAGTGAAGACGGCGCGACGGCTGGTGCTGGCACCGGAAGGGCTGAGCGCAGCGGTGAACGCGCTGGCGCAAGAGGCGGCGGCGCAGGCAAACCAAGAGGGCACCAACAAGCTTGCCGCCGTCAAACAGGTGGTCAAGTCCGGCATCCTCCAGTCTTCCTCCTCCTCCTCCACCACCCCCTTCTCCGACAACTTCCCCCCAAACGCTATCCCCCGCCGCCTCAAATCTATCTCCTCCGCGGGTGCTTCTATCTCCCCTTATCGTAACACCCCTCCCTCCCCCCGCCACCCTCTCCATGCCCGTGGCATTGAAGAGGAACAGGCAGACCTCGGCAGGTCTTCCTCTAATCCCCTCCATGCCCGTGATGGCTCCTTGGATGGTCTGTTATCTTTTCCTCCTCCTCATGTAAAAATATTACCCGCATTATTAACTTGTCTCTCTCTCTTTTGTTTGCGGGGATGGTTCATAGACAATCCACTGTCGCGGAAACATGCTCCCTCGCTTATTCATCACGGCAATGAGAAATCAGAATCAGGTGAGAATTCCGTGATTGATGATTATAGCAAGCCAGCCAGTGAAAAAGAGGGATCAGCGACTGATAATAGTGGGTGAATGATGATGATGGTCGGTGGAATATAGCGTTGTCCCAGTCGCCGACACGGTCGAAGAAGCTAGCCAAGTTCCTCGGCGACGACGCGGCAACAAGCGCCATGCCTGCGCCCAAGTCCTCCTCCTCCAAGCCCGCCTCCCTCTCGCCCGACTACGGGCCCAACGATATCTCCTCCAACGCGGACCACCAGATCCGGGCGGCACCCTGCGCGGGCTGGTGATCAAGCTGACTTTGCACAAAGGCCGTACATGTCTGCCTCTTCTCCCTCCAATCATTTCATTAAGCAAAAACACCACTGATTGTTTGGGGGTGTATTTTTTTCTTCTTTGTTTCTCTTGGGTAGCCGCCGTCCCGTTCCTCAGAGTCTTCTTGATTACCTATTTCACCTTCCACATCAGATGGGAAGTCCGACTCAGCTGACCATACTCAAGACACCAAAGCGGAAGCTCCAGATGTTCCTGAACCAGCACCTGCTACAATCACTGACGCAAATTCACCTGAACCTGAAGTAACCATTGAATCAGAGCTGCTACCAAGCCATACTGGTGCTGCCCACAATCTTCGACCTATCTTACAAGAGGCTGATGAAGGTTCAATTGACGGTGAGCAATCGGCTTCACCCCTGACAAAGACAGCAGCACGCCCATCAAAAGAGCAAATGGAAATTGGCTTCACTCCTGAAAAACACAGCAGCACGCCCATCAAAAGAGCAAACGGAAATCGTACTGACTCTGATCCCAATGAGACCGGCGCTAGTCCAATCCCGGCTGACCTTTCTCCGGAGTGCCAGGCTTCAGTTGATGGCAGTACCGACAACGTGCAGGATGTTGCTAGTGCCACCAATGTTTGTAATGTATGGCCCTCAAAAGCGCAATTGATATTTGGCGACCCTTTGCTCAAAGACCCTCAGCAAGACCCAGCAAGGCACCGATTCAAATCGCGAAGATAATGCTCGAGAAGAACTTTGCAGCTCTGCTATCAAATGCTTTGGCAGACGTCCATCTTCTCCCACGGGATGGCAACCTGCTCGGGGACCCCAAGGGCAAGCGGCTCTGGCTACATCCAACCGCCGAGTCAAATGGATTATCCGGATACGGCTTGTGCCAAGATCCTGGCCGGGTGCTGGGCAACTGCATGGGTGATAAGCCGATGATCTCACTTAACCTGATTGACAAGCTGGGCCGGACCAAGGATGGGGGGATGGAGAGCGAGCAGACGGAGGGCACCCCAAGCAAGCCGGAGAGCGGCTTGACGACCGCGACGAATACCGAGCCGAACATGTGCGACAGCCCAATGCTTGTGGGCGAGCCTCTAAACCCACAGACAAGGAGATTGTTGTTCTTGTTTAGCATGGAAAAGTCGCCGCGTATGCCGTTGAAAAAGTGCTCAAAGGTTTCACTCGTGCCTTTCGCATTTGTCGAGCGTTGCAATTCCAGCCCTGCTTCCCTCCCAGTTTCACTCCCGGTGGTCCATCAGCAACCCAAACCAACTCAGAAACGGAAAAACACTTGCCAGATAGGCAAATTTCATTCAAGCTTACACACAATGAAAGCCGTACCTGCTTGCCTACACCACCACCACCGAGTGCGCCTAGAAGAAAACTTTCTATTAGATTCACCACATCCGTAGATTGCAGTATCACCGTCTCTTGTATCACAGCCCAAGCCATCCTCAGCCGCCACCCACATGGATCTCAGCGGGGCACCGCTTTTCCGGGTTTGTCGCTCCGATGACCCCACCCTCGGCCCACTCTTCCATCCGTGTTGCTGCACAGGTTCTATCGCCCATGTGCAGATGACTGTCTCTCCACCTGGCTCTCATTCCAAAAAATCATCCTGCGAACTGTGCGGCCATCTCTTCAGCTTTGAGAAGGTCTACAGAGGCCTTCTCTTATCTCCCCCACCTGTTCCTTTTCAGAACAGGAGTTTCCCCCACCCGGTCCCATTGATCTGGCTGATCTTAGTCTAGACATGCCGTTTATAAAGTCCACGACCCCATTGATTCAGTCCTCTTTTCGCATTGTAATCTAGTCACTTCGACCTACCTGCTGTTTATTGCAGAACCATCCGAAGCACCCCTCCTGGTTACACCATCCAAATATGCTCATTTTGGCGACCCTAATGATAGTCAAAAGAAACTGATCAGGGCTTAGACCCATCTGGCGCAAATCACCATTTTGCATTCTTCAAATATCCTCCCTGTCTCGATTTGTCCACTCAGAACATTTGTCTCGCTCACTTCCGGACGATCACAATCCCCTTGTCCATGCACAGATTGAACTCAACTGAACTCGCGCTTTGCTCAGTGAACACACTCAGCACCTCTTCAACACTCGATTCCGTCCCCCTCAAACGGACCAATCACCTGAGCAAATTCGAATCAATGGTTTGTGTATACCTTACTTTCCATCCACAACTCAATTGAAAGTCAGAGTGTGATTCACGAGGGCAGCCCGGAAGGAATCCGCTTGCAATTCTCACCAAAGTTATGAGCAAATTTATGTCGTCATGAGGCTATTTTTCCTCCCTTTATTGCGCGACCCAGACGCCCAGTCTTGTAGTCAACGATTGGATCAACTAGAAGTAGACATCGACGAAATGATTCAGAAACAGAACCCAGCCAACAACCTCCCCCATATTCTTCTCGAGGATCCATCCGGGCCATCCTCTATCAGTTCACCAAAAGACACGATTGTCGGCATCTTGGTCAAACAAAGAATCCTCGCCAGTTTGACAATCCACATCCAAGATGTAGGTCTCTGTTTCTAGCTCTTTCTGATTTCATCCACCACCGTCCAACCAAGTAACCAAATCTCTTAGATCTCTTTCTATCATCTTCTCAAGAGCGACGTTGGGGACCGCACGAGAAGCTCACGAGCCGCAGCAAGGTCTTGCTCAAGTTAATCAAAGTGGCATACGCGTTACGAGACATGGACGATTTCCATTCCTCGGTGAGTGCGAGTTGCTTCAAGGAAAAGTGCATCTCTAATCAGTGGACTTGCTGACTGGGATGAAGAGTTAAGTAGATGGGGGCTTTGACGGGAATCGAGGCGCAGCCCGTATACCGCTTGGACACCACCTTCAAGGTTGTCCAGCAAATGGAAGGTCAGTCGTCCCGCCAATACTTCAGCCTCAAGAAGCTTATGAGCTCCCGGCATTGCTTTTCCGCCTACCGCCTGGCCCGCCAGACAGCTATCTCTCATTGTGCACCCTATCAGTGCGCGCTGTCCTTCTCACACACACTATATCACAATCAGCGTTGACTGATGGATTTGATTCTCTGTTTTTTGTTTTTGTCGCGATAATTTACAGAGGTTTGTCGCGATAATTTACAGAGGGACTTATTTGCGGGACATCGCCACTGTCAACGAGGTCACCGACCACATGAAGGACGGAAAGGTGAACCTGACCAAGATGGTGGAGATCGCCAAGTCAGCAAGCGCCGTCCTCATCTGCAACGTGTTCGTGCCCAAGATCGTGTTTGACACCAAGATCTCCAATCTGACCATCAACATCATGCACGTATCAAAATGCACCTTCAAAACCCTCCAACCTCCTCTTCAACTCGTCTCAGCTCCATTGCAGGTAAGATGGGCATGGCTGCTTATGCTTTCGCTCAATCTCTGAAAAATAAACAAAGAGTCATCTTGAATTCTTCCGTAGTTCATTTGTCAATCTGCCTCCCTCCGACTCTTTCCCCCGCTTCTGGACAAAGAGCTTACGGCCAAGTAATAGCAATGTGGAAATTTCCCATGACTCGCCCTCGCTTCCTACCACTTGAGTACTGATCCATCAAGCCGCAAGGCGCATTCAATCTCTGCTGGGTAACTCCTCAAGAACCACCCCGCCGGTTAATAGATCAAGCGCCGCAAGCACGCCCCCCGCTAGGGTTTCAACAATGGCAGCCTCCCACGGTCCAACTGTTCCGTCCGCTAGATATCATCAGTAATACTACCTCCCAAGCCACCGTGGAAAGTTTCTTTAATCGGGTTCTAAGGCCACCTCCGAAGTTGCCCTCAAGGCCACGGAGGTATCGATTCACTATCAATTGCCATCGTAAGACATTGTTATAAGGAAGAATTGTACAGATGGAATCCATTCTCAAGACATCTCTCCAGCCAACCATTCACAGAGCGGCCAATTGTGAACAGCCTTAGCCCTTGTATGAAGTCCTTCGTGAACTTGTTGACTCGAAGTACAGAACTGTATTTGACGTTTTAGCCACCTCCTATGATCATTCCAATTCATGAGTGGCCTTGGCAGCCTTGGAAGTCTACGTTCGCCGAGCCTACTGGCCTTACTCATCGTTAATTTTGAGGGTGAAGAAGAGGACGCTAATGAGAATGAGCCGGCTCATCATCCTCAGATCTTCATCCTCAGATCTCACCTACATCGTTAATCAGTTGCAAGATGAGCCGATGCAAACTGAAGTCACGGGGATCTCGATAAATCCATGCCCAAAGTGCTCTTGAAGTTTCCCTACGTTCAACCTAAACTGCCAAATCCCGACCCCAATGGCGAACCTCATCACAACTTGCTGACTATCCACTTTCTTCATCTGGATCTGGACAATCCACTTTGATCATTCAGACCGAACTCACTTGCCGCGCAATTGCTTCTCTTGAGCTCAAGTTGGGTCAACGACTCAGTCAGTTGAGCGCCGGCGCTGAAGGGTTTACCGAAAGACAAGCTTGAACAAAATCTGGCGCGAGCACCGTCATGAACAGGAAAGATATCGTCCGGATGGGCAGTCCGCTGAGGCACGTCACACACCTGGGCGAGTCCTTATCCCCTAGTTTTCTCTTAAAAATACATTTATTTTTCAATATACTTACCCTAGTGCTTTCTTTCTCCTTGGTCTTAAAACTCCAGGTCCTGCTTTCTCCCCGTAGACAACTCAGAATCTTCATCAGTTGTTCTGATTTCAAGGCAACCAGAACAACTGATGAAGTATCATCACACGGGCCCAACGCTAGTCCTCAACAGGCTTTGCTGAAGATCCCTCTACGCCTCAATCCACGCTTCCCTATTCCACTCCTCACTAGGCTTATCTGCACCCCGTTCAAACAAAGTACCGGGTCCACTCGTCAGCCCCACCAACCAGTCCGTCCTAATTGGCTTGCCAACCCCACGCCGTACGGCATGGGGATCAACAAGAAGCGTCCCCACCACCATCTTCTCTCCCTCATCCGGTCATACATCGCCCTCCTCCAACTACGGCAACCGGCAACAGTCCGCTCACCACTCGCGCAAGACGTCCCTAGCCTCATCAGCTGGGCCCAGCGCGGTTGCCCATCGAAGAAACTCGCTCATCTTCACCCCTGGCACCAGTTCTTCCTCGTCCACATTCCCCAACCACCATTACAATCTAGCCAGTCTTGCCTCACCGATCACCATTCCGTCTCTTTCGGGCCCCGTTGAAGGCGGTAGCATCGCTAGTAGCAGTCACGATAGCAACGGCCGACCTGGCTCACACTTCTCCTCAATGTTTTCTTGCGTTTCGAGTCCCGCTAGCCCGTCCAACATCCCCAAAGGTCTAGCTCAAAATTGACTCGGCAAAGATGCTTCAAGAGACTGATCCACAAGCCTTTACAGAATGGTCAGCAGCGAAGGTAGCTCCTACCTGGCCATTGGGCCCGCTGCTATGCCGACCACTGGAATGACCCCAGGTGCTATTGAGAGCAGTAAACAGCATGATCAATCAAGCATGTCCCCCTTCTCCTTGCTCAACGCGTCAACGTCAACTTCAGGCCAGCAGGCCTTGCATCCTCTGGCTAGCGCTAGTGCTGGATATCATACCAACCCATCCTCACTATCTGTCGGCACGCCTAATGAATCCAGTTCTTCTTCAGCTTCTTCACACAAGAATTATCACCAGATCCCGACTGCCGGCCTCCCAACATCGGTTTAAGCTGTTAAGTCGACATCTGATCAACGATCCACTAGTCTCTCCGAAGCCCCACGTTCCTCCCAGAGTCTATCGCGGCATGCATCAAACTCGGTCTCGTCGAGTAGGGCCACCCTCAAAAACCATTGCACATCAATCATCCCCGGTAGTGGTCATTTGACGGAAGACTTTGCAACTCGTCGATCAATGTGATTGGGACGCCGCACCCGTTGGTGGATGGGGAGACGCAGGCGATCAGCACGCCTCAGACGACCGCCCGTGTCGGGGGGAATGAGGCCGCGGGTGCTCAGGGGGCGAAACGTTTGGACCCGTTTGCGTTGCCGCCTCCGGCCACCGACGTGGTTGCTTTATCCTTCGAGAAGCGCGGCGGCGGGGGCAAGACCACCAACAACAGAGAGAGCAACTTGAAGAAAGTAATCAGCCTCACCCAGCCCGCCCCTCCCAGCGACCTCTCCCTCGTCAAGGCCGACTCCGTCTCTTCCTTCTCCCACGTCAGACACCCCCAATCCGCCGGCTTGATCAAGCCTTCTCCCGGTCCTAAAGACTTAACTAAGTCCATCAAACTCGCTCGCACCAAAACTATCCTTGCCAAGGTCTCCTTAGAAAATGCTGTCATCCTTTATTTTAGTCCTGGGTGGACTACAGTTACAGGGTATACAATTTGCTCAATTTTCTTCAGATCTAAGATATGCTGTGTCCTGACTGTTCTCTTTTGTGCTTATTAGTCTGGACCCTCAATCCGTCATTGGCACGCCATTGGGAGAGCCTATTGACGGGAATTATGAGCTGTTCAACGAGGCTCACCAGCGCTTGATGGACGATGTAGGGAACACGGTCGAGCTTCAGTTCACCATCAAGATCTCGTTGGCGACCGGTGATCAAGAGGGAGATTCAAATCGGTCCATCACCACTCGGGACCACTTCCTGCCAATGATGGTGGATCGGATCACCGGGGAAGGCGTGCATTCGATGTGGGTGATCCGGCTCATTTCGCTTAAAGCGGTGGCTGTGCCTACCGGGACTGCCATGGAAAGTAAAGGCTCCCACCATACCCGATCACATGGCGACCTGATTGCCCAATTCCCTGCAGCTGCTTCCCTCTCGACTGAGCTGTTGCTGTGCCGGATATGTGAACATTATCTCCCGGCTTACTACTTTGAGAGACACAACGAGACCTGCACAGAAACCCATCGGTTGGAAATGCAAGTGAGCGAATGCAACAAACGGCTCTCTGACCTCAAAAGATATCATCAACGAGTTGAGAAGCGCGGTGGAAAGAAGTGGGAATCCCAACGAGCTCTCCTACGGTAATCTGCCTCTCCAAACCCTCTCGTCCTTGCCATCCTTGGTCCTCAGCCCTCTCAATCCTGGACGCGCCTCTGTTTCCTCATCTCCTCACCACAACTCCTGGCCTGCTAATGTCGCAGGAATCTTGGACGAAATCAGAGAACTGCTGAACACCTCCCTCGGTATCTCCGCGCCTTCCTCGAGCGAAGAAACCACCGAGCAGTGAATTGAAAACTTGCGGCTGTTGTTTCCCAACTCTGATAACAAGTTGATCAGCTTGTCGAAATGGAGATTGCGTCCATATGAGGATCCGGCTCTGGCAAATCTTGCAGCGGATGTCGAGCGAGCGGCAAATCAAAAAAGCAATGCTGTGAATCGGATGAGGAACACGATCTTGTATGCGGAGAGAATCAGGATGGAATGGGAGGCGAAGGCGCAGCAGGCATTTGTTGCGCTGCCCAAGCGCGAAGGGGAGGACAGGTGCTTGCCGCTGCTGTCGCCAATTGTGTGCAACGAACTTGACCGGCCGAGATTGGCGCCCCAGAAAGCGGATTTCAACGTGTCTTTCGAGGTGTTCCATCCGCAACCGCGGCGCCGATCCTCGACCCCCAAATTCTCCGGGTCCAAGTCCAGCCCCGCCTTGCAATTGGCCCCGATTGACACCAAGCTCAATCATAATAATGAGCCCAAAGGCTTGGGGATTTCCACCTCCCAATCCTACTCCGGTGTCGGTACCCCACCCCTCTCACCCCGCCTACCCGGCTTCCAACACGCCCATGCGCCTCGACCCTCCCAGCCCCGCCAGGCCGGATCCTTAGGGCCCACACCACTCTTGCCCCGGATCCCGTCAGTGGTGCCGAGGAAGTTGAATTCGGCGGCGTCGATCAAGGACTTTGACATGTTGAAGCCGATCAGCAAGGGGGCGTTTGGGCAGGTATGGATGGCGAAGAAGAAGACAACGGGGGACTACTATGCGATCAAGATCTTCAAGAAGCAGGATATGATTGCCAAGACCCAGATTATGAATGTCAACTTGGAGCGCAAGATCTTGATGAACCAGGCCAACTCGGACTTCGTCGTCAAGCTCTTCTACACCTCCTCCAGAGACCATCTCTACCTCGTCATGGAACACCTCAACGGCGGCGACTGCGCCGCCCTCGTTAAGGCCCTCGGTAACCTCCCCGAACAGTGGACTTGTAACTACGTCGCCGAAGTCGTCACTACTGGCGTGGTTCATCGGTAAGTTCAAAAAAATCAATTTGTACACATCAAAAAAAAGGAAAGTTAATAATAAGATTGTTGCATCTTATGGATGTGCCACAGTGATTTAAAGCCTGATAATATGCTGATCGATCATCGCGGGCATCTCAAGCTAAGTGATTTTGGGCTGTTGAAAAATGGTTTGCTGGGTTGACAAGCGGCCGAGCCGCGGGGGCCGATGAGTTTAATGAGCAGTTCTCGGGACGGGAATCTGGACAAGCGGAAGCTGTTCAACCTGGGCAGTGCGAACATGACGCCGTCGTCAAATCCGGGCTCATTGAGTCATTCCTTGCCTCCAGAGCCTCCACATCAAGCGCGCTTGCGGCTCCCGATTAGCGTTCTCAGTTCGCTGCCTCAGCCTCATTGGATCGGGTTGATCGTGATGAAAATCACTCCCTCGCAGGAGTGCGCTCTTTGAGTAGCAAGGATTGCATCTCCTCCTCCTCTCGCTACCGGTCGTGGCAGTCACCACAAATATCTACTTTGGGAGACATGTTGTTGCTCATATCCAACACATGCACATAACTTTGAATACCCTCTTCTTGCCTCAACTGTAGGTAAAACCCAAACATATTTATACCCTTTAGCCTTCCACCCATACACTTGGAGGCTTGGAGCAGCGTAACCCAGGTTTTGGCCAGAGCCAGGCCGGCACCGCGGCCAAAGAGGAGCACGACACTCCGGTGCAGGGCCCCCAGTGTAAAAAGATCAAGATCACAACGGCTCCCACAGAAGCACTTCCCACCGGGTATCTAGCTCTTCCAAACGCCCGTCTGCTCCTTCTGGGAGAGCGTCTGTTCCTCCCAGCAAGCTTCTGGACCCTCTGAGCGAGCGTCTGGCAAGGGGGCGTCTGGTCCATCCGACCAAACGTCTGGGCCCTCCGAGCTACCCCAACAAAAGACTTCGGGGCTACATTTTGCGATCCGAAAAATACAGGCAGCAGCGCAACCGGAAAGCCAGCCCGGCCATCGCTGGTCAAACCAGCCTGAGACTCTCCCAACAACGGCCATTACAGTCCGGACCTGGGCGCAAAAGGGGGCCGGAAGAGCCGCACTGCGCGAATGACGGCCCAGCACGCAGAAGCCTCTGGGTCCACCGTCGTGATCAAGGAGGCGCCCGTGGCCACTGCTGGCCTTCCGCAAGCCAAGAACGACTTGGATGTTTTGGTCGGGCGCCTCGGACATCGATGGAACCGCTCTAACCCTCTTCACCAGGCCATTTTGATTCTGCTAACGCTCTCAAGCCATTCGAGACGCGTTAATGTGTGAATTTGTTGATCAAATATCTCACATGCATTGGTAGGACCACCACCCCTACTTCAAGCTCTAGGAATACAAGTCTAGCATCACAAGAAGCGTCCCCACCATCTTCTCTCTTTCATCCGGTCACCCTGGTGACACTTGCTGGCTCTAATCTTTCCAATTTTGGAATCACAGGCTTGCAAGAACCAAGCAGCCCCGCAGTCATCAACGATTATTCTGGGCTGCATTGATTCAAACCAAAATTTGGAGCTCTGCTTAGCTGTCTCCAAAGAAACAAAAGGCACGTCTATTGCTTGACACAATTACAAGCAACTGCCACTTTGTTCTTTTTGCCTCCGCCATCACAAACCTTTTTTCACCTTCTCCTTATGTTTAAACATTTGACCAATGTGCTTGAGCTTGATTTTGAGGGTCGTATTAGGAAGAAGCATGCCCGTAATATGAGACATCGTGGCTCTTGGCTCGCGCCCCATGGCCTTCCAAGGCCACTCAACAAAACTCCGCGCGGCCGCACTAGACCACATCCTGTGGGGGCAAGGAGGAGGGAACGGAGGCCAAACCAGGGCTGAAAGGGCTGAGGACGGATGGGGGAGGCAATGGGACGTAGGTTTGAAGGAGCCCATCACCTAAGGGAGCTCGTTGGTGCTCCCGTTGGGGTGGAGAATGGCCCTCAATCTGTTGATGATACCTCACAGATCACTCAGCCGATCATTGAACTTGTTGACCTGCATCCCCAATGTGTTTCTGCACAGTTTAATTATGTTTTTCAAGGTAATACGCCCGCAGTGTGTGTTTGCAAATTCGACACAACAAGGATTTGCTAGAGAGCGATTCGGAGGCAGAGAACTGGGCGAGGGGTCGCTGTAGGATCGGGTATGATGGGAGCCCATGGTTCCCCATTGTCGTACCAGCCAGCACAGTCGGCGTTTTGTGCCAGTTGAGTTTTATGACCTACATCAAATGGACACCCTCGCCAATCCGGTCGACCATCAACATTCCCTGGAAAGTCATTGGCAGGAAATGTTCCCATGAGGTGATTGACTGGCTGGAATCATCTGGAATCTCCCCCGGGTCACTACTGGCTAGAGAGATGTTGATGTGGAACTGCAGCCTTAGCGTGCGACCCACGTCCCCCATCCGCCGCCGGTTAGGTTCGCCAAAGAGCTCTTAGTTCCGATCGATCAGCTCTCCTAAAGCAGTCCCAATCACCAAGCCCCATCATACATAAACACTCAAAGATTACAAGAGATTCAAACCTGGTGACTTTGGTCCAACCTGGACTGAGGTGAAGGATGACAGCATTCTCCGGCGAGACTTGCAAGGATAGTTTCAGTGAGAGCGAGTTCAATGGAATTTGAAGTGTTTCACAAGGCTATGTGGGCCAGGCGGGACGGTTTTTGTGGGTCGCTGCGGCCTTCGGCCGGGCGGCTGACATGCAGTAGCTCTGGGAGATGGCCGCGAGCTTCTCGATCTTTCGGTCTGCATCGGTAGCCGAAGGGGGTGGACCGAAAGAGTCAATGCACCGTGCATGGGAAGGCAAGAGAATTGCGGGCTCGGTAGTGGGGTGGGGTTACCATTGGCCGACGCATGTCGCGTCCCAATCATATTATTGATGCTTGCGTTTGTCTCGGCCGTCTACTCGACCCGCGTCGCAAAGAAACAGATCACATCCCTGTTATCTTTGCCCTTGGGCGCGAAGTTCCAGAAGCCTTTCACGGCGTCCCACCATTCCAAGAACTAGCTCTCGGACTCGGAGCGCAGGGCATCGGCAGTCCCTGTATCCAGATTGCACCTGATTTTTCAGCAACTGGCCATCAGGGCGGGTCGGTTTCCAGTTTGGCAGTGAGGTCAGAGACTTTGGTCTCCAAATCAAGAATAGCCCGAGCCACCAAGAAGCCTAGGCTTTGCGGGAGAAGCTGTTCTGCTGGCCGCCGCGTGCATGGTAGTTCGGATCATTCGGATTCCCCATGAGGTGACTTGGACGGAGTTTGGGCTTGGGAGGGAGTGAATTTAAAAGCAAGAACGGGTAAGTGGCCGGGAAGACGATCTGAACGGAGCTCTTGGTCATGATATCCATCCGTTCTCGACGGTTGAGGATCGCCGTAACATCCTGGTAAAGCTAGGGCCAATGATCGCCTCGAAGATCCTAGCAGTTGAAGTGGGAGCATCGTTGCGACCAAAACCATTATTCAAATCCTGAAACAATGTTTCCTTATAGCTCCAAAACATTTGTAGATGAGATCCGATCATACCAGCCCTTTGATTTTAATATCAGACTTTCTCGGGCTCTAATATATTTGCCATATATTTGGGAGAGGTGCATCTTGAGGTGATACTGGGGCAGATCCATCTAACTCATTTTTGCATGGATCTGATGTAAAGACATTTTCTGGCTCTTCGTCATAACAATTGATGAGGATGGGAAATGGGAAAAGCTGTCTTCAGCGAAGTGGTCGAAGCGAGCGAGTTTCTTCAAGAATTTGATTGTCTGTACCAACATCCTCGGCTTATAGGAGATGGGGGACATTTGCCTTTGACGAGGCTTTCGAGCGTGGAAGCAGAGTCTCGGCCATCTGGGATGTCAAGAGGGCGCGCGTCATTAATAAAGCGGATTGACCTTTGGCTAAGCATGATTTTTCCTCAAAGATAGCGTCCTCAGCTGGATTAGAGGCGGACTTGACCATTTCCTCCGTGCCGTCACTCAAGGCAAGCTTTATGCGGAGCTGAGAGATAATTTGCTTCATGCACCATTTTTTGGGAGAGCGGCCCAAACCACTGGTCTTGAAAGAGAAGTCTTCTGGAGTGAACCGTTGCTCGAGGGTGTGGGGGGCAAGGCGAAACTGTTCTCGTCAGAGCTCAAGTATCAATACCACGAATAGCGGGGATTCCTCATCCTGGAAGCCATTTTTGAGGGGAGACTTGGCAAGAGTCGCTCTGCACTCTTTTTGGTTGGGTGATACTCGACTAATGAGATTGAAATCGGTTGAGTCGGCCCGGGGCAGGCTTCTATTGTGGGATTCGCTGGGGGTTGTTCGATTGGTCTCAGCAGGGCATGTGGTGGGGCCCGAACTAGCATCAACCAACTTGGTGGGCGGGGACGAGATGCCAACGATTCTAGATGGCCTGCGGTCGGACTCAAGACCAGGAGCAATATCTGAGGTCATCCATCCTCCGCCAACAGTAGACACTATGACCGCAGACGCTTCGGTGGTAAAACCAATGATTTCAGATGAGTAAGAACCTCGTCCTTAGAGCGAACATGTTCCGCTTGGTGGAAGTGGAGATGACGGGCTCATAATTGTGATTTCATCTGTGGGATTGTCAGAGAAGAATCCAGCCCAAGTCATGCTAGAATCTCAACGGGAACGGCAGTGCAGCAAAGTCGGCAAGCGGAAGGATGTCAAGATCGGATTGAAGCTCCTCCAGCAGAGATGGATCGGTCATGCCATGCCGGGCGAGCTAATCAATGAATCAAATCTGAATTTCACATCTGATTTCAAACCTCGTTGATGCTTTCCTGCATACCAACTTGACTGAAACCATTTGTCCAAAAGTAAAAATGAGCTCATCAGTTGCTAGAAAGCCTGAATATTTTAAATAAATAGCTTACTTCACGGCTTTTGAGGGGGAGTAGTTCGAGGTCAACAACGGAATCAATTGATTTCGAGGTTCAAAAAAGGTCACTGGAGGTGTCTGGATCCCGATCAGCCACCTAGCAGCTGACTGAATTAACCAAAAAAAGGAGATGGTTAAATTACTGCGGCTCCCAGGAAGCAACGTGCCCTCACTATTGTTCCATTGCTGCACACACCGTTTGATGTGGGGAACTGAGCTCTGGAGCACAAACTCTTGCAGAACGAGCTTGAGAGCCAAGATTTCTCCCTTGGAGATGAGTTCACCCACGCCGAGCTGATCTTGACGAGCGAGGAGAGCAGATAGAGCAGGGTGGAGTGGCTGTTGAGGTACTCCAGGCCAAGGTCAAAGTGGGTCTGGAGATCGAGTAGCAGGGCAATGCCCAGCGCTATGGAGAAGGTGGTGAGTAGCAGGCAGCCCATCTCGTCCCGCTTGAGCTCGGTGAGGGCCTGGTTGTTTCGGATTGGATAGGACGGTCTTGCTGTATCCACGGCCGGCTGGGGTCTGTTGATCTCTTCCTCCGGCAAGCCGAGCCTGGTTCAACATCCGGGTTATTTGTGCGGAGGCATAAACTTGAAGTTGCGGCCAAAAACCGCAAGTCAATTAAAGCTTTAGCTGCCTTGACTTAGCTTGTCCTTCCGATCAATGATACATCATCTGCATCCATGATTTCAAGAGCCTCCTGTAGTATTCTCATCATTTGATCACTGTAGACGAATAGCGGAGGTTCCAATTGAATGCAAAATGTTAGTTGGAGCAAAGGATCAGTCGGAGGTTGGCCAGTGGCAAAGCTACACTGAATTACATAAAAAGGGAAGCACCTGAAGGGCCGCTGTAGGGTGATTAGTTTTGAGATTACATCGGATCCTCTAACCGAGATTTCATCGACGACGGCCAAGATTGCACCAACGATGGCCAAGAATGCATCAACCAGGAGCGGGTTTGTATCAACAAAGACCGGTGTTGTGTCAAACAACGCCAAGGTTGCATCGACCCATGCCGGTGAACTGTTGCAAGTGTCGATCCAAAAGCAGCGCCGGTCAATTTTGAGTCGAGCATTCTGTCAGTGACGCCCGATGCAATGTCAGCCTGGGCTGATGTTGAGTTGGGGGGCCTTTGCATTGGTTCACACCCCGTTCGACACAACATCGACCAAGGGTTGCGTCGGTGGGGTAGCCGGCGATGTAACATCGCCAGTGGGCCATGTCATATCGGACACTGGCGATGTAATGTCTGCCGCTGCCGATGTAACATCACATTACAGTTACATCGGACACTTGTACCGATGTAACATCGGGTGAAACCGTCCGACGTAACCGCGGATGTAGACATCCGATACAATCGTTTTGGCAGTGAGGGCCGCACTTTTGATGCAACGGCATTCGTAAAATCATGAATACAAGCTGCGAGTGTACAGCTCTGAAACATGAAAATTAGCAGCATCACATTGTATCCATATTGAGTTTCTGCAGGGTTTCAAGGAAGGGTCTTCATCGCCTACAACCCGATACTAGCTCGTCGGACTTCACCAGGCACTGTGACTTGAACTTATTCGATGGTGTGTTGGACAGATAGCGTGCTGCGTGTGTATCTTGACGGTACTTCTGTGCTCTTGTCAACTCTTTACTTGTGTGATTCATTTTGAGGATTAGATGGGTAAATGTACAAGCTCGAGGTTCAACTAAATTCCTACAATCTGGTGCGTCACTCAAGGATTCTTGCAGCCGACGCGCCGTGACCCCAACAAAACGACGGTAAGACGGGCTTATCCATCCCGACCTGACCGGGTAGGACATGTTTTAATTTGAGAACAATAGGAGACACCCCTTGTGATTTTTGGAGCCTCTGTACGACATGCATCAGACGGGCTATCAGTGGTAGAGCAGGTCTGTACCATGACTGTGACGTGGGTTTGACTCCCATAGTTGTCCTGTCTGCTTGCGGATGCGGATGTAGGATGAGCGTTACGTAATGGCAGGTGGCAGCTTACCTTACATGGGGGCAAGGACCCCGGATAGACCCTTCAAATTAGCATATTCAGGACAATCTTGCAAAAAATATGTCTGAAAAAGACATACATTCATGGTTGTGAGTCCTTTCATTGTAAAAACCCATTTTTCAGGCATTTTTATTGAGAAACATACTCATGTGGTGGGTATCTAGAGCATAATTTTGGCCAAAAATTATGTATCCAAAAGGCATTTTTGCCAGGATTTACATGAGTGTAGTCAGGGCTTTCCGGGGTCCTTACGGGCATTGATTACCCAGCGGCGTGACATGTGTACAGTGCCTCACCAGAAATTTTTGCCGCGGATGAAATGAGTTTGATGACTTGTGAAATGTTAGTGAACCTTGCTGGTTCAGGAGTGCATGCCTGTGCACACACAACTTGGTCACTGACCTTCCTTGACTACTCCAACTGCCACAAATCACAGCGTGACTGAAACTAACAGCAATAATTCCCTTTTTGGATGTTGCCAATCTCTGTGATCACATATTTATGCACTAAACGTTTATGTGTGTCCATTCAGTCATTCCTCAGTGGAAGTGGAGCACTGGTCCACCAAGGATGAATCCTCCTGGCGGACCGGTACATAGTCTACTTATCTACCAAGGAGGAAACCCACCTTGGCAGGGCGGTACATTGTGCCAGCCGACCAAGGTCAACTCCTCCTTGGCGGGCCGGCAAAGACTGTACCTGCCGAGTGTTCCTCTTTGGCGGGCGGGTGCAGACTTTACCAGCCCGCCAAGGAGGATTCCTCCTTGACAGGCAGGTGCACTATGTAACAGTCAGGAATCCGCATTGGGGAGCCAGTACAGACTGCACCGGTCCGCCAAAGAGGGTTCCTCCTTGGCGCGTCAGTACATTCTCTACCCTCCTGCCAAGAAGAATTGTGATCCCTCAAACCAAATATATAACCACTTTTGTTTTCCCTACCCATCAAGGCACAAATACTTTAAATTGGCATATGGGATCAGGCTACATTTATATTTTTGAATACACTAAAAAAAGGCTAAAAGATGTCCAAATCATTTGATTCCATGAAGGGATGACTGTGATAATATTCTCAAAGATTGCTGGAGGAGCCCATGAGCTTTGAAAGAGGGGAAGCGGTGAGTTTTGGCCATCAAGTTCTACAATTTGATGGCCAATTGGTGCCATCAAGCTGCACAATTTGATGGCCGACTATGGCCATTAAGCTGCAAAAAGGATGGCCAACCAGTTCATCAAGCTCCTAAACTTAATAGCCCTTGTCACCCATTGGTTGCACACTTGATGAGCCCAGGTGGTTGTCGCGGACCGGGTCCCGGGTCATCCGGGCGGCCACAGTAGATGATGGTCTACATATAAACTGACCCAATAAGTGCAAGTCTTTTTTTGCTTGGGAAGGTTTGGATAATATTATGTGATAATGATCAGCCAACCTTAACCCTTTGGGTAATTATTGTTGCTATTTTCAACTTCCCCAAATCACACTACCAACATTGTCCAGTGACCGAAAACATCCTCCCCAACTATGAATGCCAAAAAAAACAAAAAAGCAAACACATAACTTCTCATGCAACCGGAGAACCTGGTTAGCAAAAGTCCATCACCAATCCATGCCGCTCCTGAGCTGTTGCGGACATGGCACTTCTTGCAAATGATCATCACGGCATAATTAACGGGCTGCAAAGGGGGGAAGGCCAATGTTTAGATTTTGCAAAGTCCTTTTCTTCCAAGAGGGTCTGGTCCTGTGGATCATGATAAAAGGCATTCAAGGCGCTGTGGAGGCTATAAAGGCAATGTGACTCCAATTTTGCAAATACATTATGGGCTTGAGACTCCACATGGCACACTGCTCTACAAGCAAGTTGGACCGTGTGCACTCACCACAGCTTGATGGTTGCTTGATGGGCCAATGGCACAGATGGTCTCTGTATCTACCATCATGACCAAAAAAGAATTATATTTGCATGAATTCTCACGTGTGGGTTGATCATCTTACTAAACCGGGTTTGAGGATTTGGGTATTGGAGGATGTTTTCATTCACCGGACATTGTCCACCAAAAAACTCAACTACTAAGCTCTGAATAAGCTGAAGGATCACTAGATAAAATCAAGTGAGTGACCCACAGCACAGAAGTTGTTTCAAACTGACATTTTTTTATATTTTGATTTTGTGTTTTAGATGCCTCAGAAACCGCATCTCACCACTGAAGAAAAGGCCAAGACTGCTGGCATGGCTGATGCTGGTATGAGCAAGACAGATATAGGAATTTGCCTTGGTATTGGACAAAGAACCGCTTCAGATGTCATTGCTCAGAATGCGGCTCAAGGAACGGTAGTCATGGCACCCAGACCTGGAAGACCTTGCAAAACCAATGAACACGATCTCCGTCAGCTTCAATCAATTCTTCAGGAGAACCCCCGAGTGAAGATGGCCGAAGTCAAGGACCCGCTTACCACTCCCATTTCAACTCAGACTGCTTGTTGCCGTGCTCACAATCTTGGTTTCAATAATCGAATTGCGGTCAAGAAACCCTTTCTTACCAACTTAAAAAGGAAACGACGGCTTAAGTTTGCAAAAGACCACGAGTCCTGGGGCTTTGATGACTGGAGGAAAGTTCTTTGGACCAACGAGTCTTTGTTTGAAATTGGCAAGATAACCCAACAGGTGAAAGTTTGGCATCAGAGCCGAAATAAATACAGTCAAAAAAACTTGGTTCCAACTTTCAAAAGTGGACGAGTATCGATGATGGTCTGGGGTGCCTTCTTTACACAACAAAGAATTTCACATTCACCCCATGGAAAATTGGAATTTTTGGGGGTGAATTTGAATATTTTTTTCACAAAAAAATGAAATCTTTTCTTTCTTTTCTTTTCTTTCTTTTCTTTCTTTTCTTTCTTTTCTTTCTTTTCTTTCTTTTCTTTCTTTTCTTTCTTTTCTTTCTTTTCTTTCTTTTCTTTCTTTTCTTTCTTTTCTTTCTTTTCTTTCTTTTCTTTCTTTTCTTTCTTTTCTTTCTTTTCTTTCTTTTCTTTCTTTTCTTTCTTTTCTTTCTTTTCTTTCTTTTCTTTCTTTTCTTTCTTTTCTTTCTTTTCTTTCTTTTCTGTCTTTTCTTTTGGTTTTTTCTTTTCAAACCACTGGGCTTTAATTGAAGATTACATTATTCACCAACAAAGCCTGCAGATTCTCACAAACCAAATTGGAATTCTTAGTCGTAAGTACCACTCCCTGTGGTTGCGGTACCATGCAAAACATGGCAACCAAAGAGGAAGTTGGACTTTGATAAGTTTGCCCTAAGGTACTTGTGGCACAACTTGATTGTGTAGGTCTATCTGCATTGAGTCAAGGCTGATAGTGTTGGGGTTGCAGGCTTGGAGGTTAAGGGTAACTAAGAGGCTGATACTTGAACCGGGGAAGGGAGGGCAAGGGGAGCTCTCACTGCTCAGCATACATAGTGATTTTTCTGCAGGGCTAAATCCTTGGTTTTTTCCCCAAGGAAGTGTGGCTGGGCCTTGTATCCACAAAGACTTTTCAAGCCTGGGATGCCTTGGCGTGAACTTGACTTAGTGTTGCCTACTAAGCCCCAAAACTTACAGACTGAGATGGGGCACTTCATAAGGTACCCTCATCTTCACACAGTGCTCCCAGCTCAAAACGACTAGGGCCCAGCTTTTTACACATGGCACAATGCAAAAACAGCTTCAGCCTTGTGTATAAAACCTGCCGCAAGGTACTACAGTGGAATTAATTCAGCTTATAAGTAGAGTTACAGCCCTGTTAAAGAAGTTTGTTTAGGCCTGCGCAACAGGCAAAGACTTATACTGAGATCATAAAGAGCAGAGACAAGGCTTTGCTAGTAATCCTGTCAAGGCCACAGGAAGTTCCTTGACATTCAAGACTACAGAGCCAAGCCAACTCTCCCAACATGATATTGCTATGCCCCAAATTGCCTAGCGCGTCCTACAATGGGATCTAGTAGCCTAGGCCTACAGCTGTTACCAGCTCAGCTTGCAGGCTTACCTTCCAGCTCAGCTTTTGGGATGGACTGCCAGCTGATCTGGTAACAGCCCAGCATGCAGGCTGACCTGCCAGCTGGGCTGTTACCAGCTCAGCAT
>PGCI01000573.1:0-26695 GCA_002873125.1 Puccinia coronata f. sp. avenae | reverse complement strand
GTAGGTTGATTTAATAAGAACACCAAGGATAAAACAGGCAAACAGGGCAGAGTAACTGAAATAAGGACAGGACACGGCGTAACTGATTGACTGTAATAATAATTGATGATCATGAACAACATTTGGCGTGGAAAGAGGGCTCTATATATACTATTTTCACTCATAGTAGAGGACCTTTCTTGCCTGTGTGCGTGTAGTTGCTATATTTCAGCGCAATGTGGCCAATTTGGGAGATTGGCACTAACAAGGCTCATCCCAATGGCACTGCTGATCATTATTTCAGCGTCACAAGTGTTTATAATGACCTTAATAACCTATTTGGTCATTGTAACTAAGGTACATAGCAACACTGACATGTATTTGTATCTGAAATGGGCCACAAATGACGCAAATGGGCCACAAATGGCTATGGCCAATCATCAAAGGCCACGCTGGCTATGCTGCTCTTATGTATTCAAGGTTTTTATTAATGAAACCTTGTAAATAAACCACGTAGAATCTACTAGTACCCTAGTTACACCTGTACACGTGTGGTAACTAGGGGATTAGCTGTTTCCACGCATTTGGCCAATTTCCAATTAGATTATATAATCCACGCGCGGGGTTGGAGGATTAAACCCCAATTGGGCCTAACTCCTAAACTATACACAACACCTCAATTATAAGTCCATAATTGGACATTTCACATATGGTATGTATATATAACAAGTACATACGTGTGTAATGTCATCTGTGACACATAAGTGTGGCCAATTCTTACGGGTAATTGGTTCAAGGTGAAGGAGTAGGAATTCAGGGGTACTTCCAGTGAGGGACCCTACATTAATTTGCATGAGGATTCAGAATATGACATAATATTCTAAGTTATCCTCAAGGTTTAGAAGTTATTTAGTATTTTTGTAAAAAGTAGTTATTATTTTAATTTATTACTTATTTTTATGGTGCCAGGACTTTGCTAAGCTTATTGGATAAAAATAAGTAAACTGAGTTTTTTGTACATTATTAGTCATATAAATGGGTCTTAATATTGTGGTAATAATGTCTCTTTTTATGTTACTTTTGTCAGGTTGGCTCTGACATAGTAGCAAGCTGACAAAACAGGGACTGCGGAAACTCTTCTTCACCTGTACCAATAGTTTTATCAAGACTTAAGATTGGGCCACACTCAGGATGGATTGTCTGTGGACAGACAATAAGTTGGGGGAGGATGTGGTGTTCCAAATATGACACAAATTTTTAATTTTTAATTTATCTATTCCCCTTATCATTTGCCCTTATATTTCTCTTATTTCTTCTCTATCTCTTTTCCCTTTCTCATTTTTTCTCTTATATCCACTCAGAAATCCTCAAATATTATGGAAGAATCAGAATCTACAGCAAAATTCACTCTACAACACAACTCACGGAATTATCACCACTCAACCGGATCAGGAAGTAGCAACAAATCAACATATTCCGTCACCTAATCCTTAATACCTACTACAGTCATCAAAATACAAAACCTTCAAAACCCCATAGATTGTTCCAGGAAAACATTCTTCAGGCCAATTGATCCTAGGGAACAACTCACGGAATCTCTGTTACATGCCTGGATCAATAGTTATGTCCAATATTAGTTCCTAGACCCGAGTTTATTCCAGTTTCCCACAGTTGCACGGCACTTTCACAAGGTAGTCACACAAAAACCACAACCACAACTCAACCACTAGGCACTGGTAACCCCTTTTTCTAGGATATTCCACCCAACTTAGGCCCATAGTAGCATGGAAAGTTCCATCAGGTTCAGAATCACAAGTCACACACATTTCACTTGTTCCATTGTTCCATTTGTTTCCATCAACCACATGTCAGCTGTGATTAGTCATCAATTGTTGTTCCACGGTGTTCCATGACCAATTGTTCCAACCACAAGTTGACCACCCCCCATTTGTCAGGATTTCGATATAAAAGAGGCTCTCCTCCAGGTGTTTTCCCCCCCCCTTCCTCACCAGATTCTACCATCAGAATATATCATCACTTCACTCCTCATCCACAGATATTATTCACTATCCCCCATAGTATAATAACACTGGTCACTCCTCATTATAAGCCACCCAATATTGAGGTTTTAAGGAATCAACATCAACAATAACAACAACATCATTTACCCATAACAACTCATCTTGACCCATCCTTGGTAGTAGCGTCAGCTCCCAGAACTCATTACCTTCATCATCATCCATCCTTGGTAGTAGTGTCAGCTCCCAGAACTCATTACCTTCATCATCATCCATCCTTGGTAGTAGCGTCAGCTCCCAACCCTCGTCAGCTTAACACATCTCCATCATTTACATACACCCTCGACATCCACCATTGTCATCATCACCTATCATCACCTCTTATCATCATCACCTACTCACATTAACACTCATAACCCTTAACACTCATCCATTACCCGTATACACCTAGTAACAACATCTCCACATACTTACCTCAGATACATACCTGTGTCACATTACAACGTCGGCAGTCATAGTCAACATCATCATCTAGTATCGTCAACAACATCCATCATCAACCATATACATACCCTACATTCCGCAGTCATCTGAACCAGACAAGTCCTATCACTATAAATAACCTGCCAAGCGATCTTGGTGGTCTTGTTGTTCTGATAGTATAGAAGGGCAGAGCTTGCACCTCCATATTCCCCTTCTCCATTCAGCAAAAGGTATTAACTTACACTTTTGAGTCTTACAACGGTGGTGAATTTGCCAATAAGATCCTCAGCAACTTCTTGGCTGGAAAAGGAATAATTGCGGAGAGATTGTTACCGTATCAACATTATCAAAATGGCCTTATTGAGTGTTTCAATTGGACAATTGCGGAGATGGGGTGGACCATCTTGAGCAATAGCAAGCTTCTGCAATGTTTCTGGGGATATGTGTTCCAGTGGGCAAATCACGTGCTTAATTGTCTGCCCAACAAAACAAGCAGTGAGAAAACCCCATTTGAGAGAATGTTTGACCAACCACCAAGATTTGATGGTTTCAGAGTCTTTGGTTCCAAGGCGTATGTACACATTCCTCCGGAAAATAGGAAGAAGCTTGATGATTGTGCATATGAAGCATTTGTAGTGGGACACTTGGAAGCCAGCAAGGGCTGGGTATTCTATCTGCCTGTCAAGCAAATCTTTGCCTCCTCATCAATGGTGTGTTTTGTCAACATCTTAGTTCCTTCCAACTCCATGATCAAGCCGCCTCCTTTCTATAACCCCATCACAAAACAGAAGAATATCAAGACGGAACATGTTCTGAAGGACGGCAAGCACACAATGATACAGGTTCCAGAAGAGACTGAACGCATTGTAGCTCCGTCCGCAACTTTTGAATGCCATGTAATCTCCAACAAACCAGTCAATAAAATGAATCTGGGTTTCATAGCAAATCAATTGGAACCAGGCAACTTCAAGCATGAAAAAGAGTTTGGCAACCAGGAACTTATCATTGACTGTATTCTTGAGACATGCAATTTTTTTGGTGTTGACATCCCAAAAACCTATTGGCAAGCAATGAAATCACCAGATGCAGGCGGCTATAGTGGAAGAGTTGACAAACCTAGCACAAATGGAAGTCTGGATACCCACCAAGCTGTTTCCGTCCACCAATGCTCTCCATGGACAGTGGGTTTTTGCAAAGAAGACAAATGCTGATGGGACCCCCAATTGCTTCAAGGCATGTTTTGTTGCAAAGGGTTTCAAGCAGATTGCTGGACTAAATTTTGCGGAGAATTTTGCCCCAAAAGCTACCTTTGTCTCCCTTTGATTACTCCTTACAATGGCAGCGGCCAACAACTGGCCAGTGCACAGTTTTGATTTTGTTGCTGCTTACCTTAGCTCCCCCATTGACAAAGAAGTTTGGGTGAAGCCTCCCAATGGAGTCTCCTTGCCTGACAGAAACGCGCATTGACTAAAGAAAGAGCTTTATGGGACCTGTCAAGTGACCTGTTGCTGGTGGCTCCATTTGAGAGCAGTTCTTGATGGCTTGGGTTATTTGCCTTCCCAGTTCAACACAAGCCTGTACGTTCTCCAAAACAAGTCCACTCACAGTGTCATTTGGATACATGTTGACAACGGTGTTGTGACGGCATCAAGTGTAGAGTTGCTACTGAAGTTGGAACAAGACCTGAAGGATTTCCTCAAAATCAAGTGGGTGTACGGCTTGGACTCTATTATGGGACTCTCCATTGAACGCAACCGGGCCGGTTTTATTCTCATTCAACAGTCTGCTCAAGAATGAATGGGACGGCGTATTCAAAACCAAGAATCCCTTACCGCCAAATTTCAATTCTGCAATGGAAGAAGGGGACACCTCCACCTTGTCCAAATACCTCTCCATTGTGCAAACCCTCAGCTACTTGGCGGTAGGAACCTGGCCTGATATTTCTTTTGCGCTCAATTACCTAGCTTGCTTCTCAGCAAAACCATTGGTAACTCATTGGAAAGGCTTGCGGCATTTGATAAACTATGTTGCTGGTACTTCTGACCTACTCCTTTGCTTGTACCCACAGCAGGATCTCCAATCTCCCCTGCTGATGTATTGTGACGCCTCATGGGGAGGGGAATTTTCACGGTCATCTTATGGATTCCTCATCAAATTCATGGATTGCCCCATCCTTTGGGTCTTGCGGCAACAAGCCACGGTTTTGGCGTCCACATGTCATGCGGAATGCATGGCTTTGGGGTCGGCAACAAAACATACACTATGGGTAAGACACCTTCTCAAAGACATCTTAGGTGAAGAGTTTGTGGGCCTGCTGCTGTATGATAACCAAGCAGCCGTGAAATTCAGCTCCAATGACGCGTCTAACAAAAGGACGCAACATACTGACCGCAACTTCTTCATTACTAACAATTCTCTCTTCAAGAAAATGATACAGCTCAAGTGGATTCCTACTGGGGAACAATTGGTGGATATCCTTAACAACAGCCTAGGACCAGAAATTTTTGGGAAGTTACGTCCAATGTTGGTGAAACACAGTTGAGGGTGTGCTTTATTTGTTGTGTCTTACTCTCTTGTTTTCTCTTTACTCCATCCTGTGTGCGTAACAAACTTGTTTTTCCTCTTATTATCTGCCTTGTTTTTCTCTTCACTTCACGCAACGGTGGGCAGATACGTTCCCCGTAACTGGTAACGTAACTGTAACGTAACTTTTTTAGTTACGTTATCAGCTAGTTACGGATATCTTTATTTCAGTTACAATATCTTTTCCACAGAGGGGCCAACTTTTTTTGTAGTTACGTTCCCAAGTATTTTATGCAAAACCAGGTTACGTTACTTTTTTTACCAAATGTGGATAACTATTGCGTAAATTGAGATGTAACTTGGTAACTTTGGGGTAACTTAGCAGGTGAGACTTGACCAGTGACTGTTTTGACATTAAGAGCAAGATAAGTTGTGCTCAATATGTCCAATCAACTGTTTGGTAAGTAGTGTTTCCCTTTGTGCCAGTTCAAAAGTTGACTCTGAGTGGGGGTTGAACCCACAACCTCAACCTTGCATTGCGCAGATGAAAGTCTTTAACCATCAAGCTAGATTCACTTTGCAATCAAGAAATTTTTCAACCAAACATCACAAAGAAAACATAACCCCAGAAGGTTACGTTACCCAAGAAAAATAAAAGATAAAAAATAGAAAAGTTACTTTACGTTAAATTACAGCCAAAATTAGTTACATTACAAAAACACCGCAGGTGGATAACTAAAAAAATGTTACGTTAGCCAATAACCCAGCTGTAACGTAAAGTAACGTATCTGCCCACCGTTGCAAGTTCACGTGTACGTAGAGTCTTGCGTCTTGGCAAGGGGGGGAGTGTTGTAACCTAACCATGGTTAGGTTACATAGTGCAATACTCACCACCCATTGAGACAGAGATACATATATCTCAAGGTTTGAGGACCTTGAGATAGACACTTATGCATTCTATTGTGTTTCCTTCCATCTCATACATGTCTTTGTGACAAGTATGATAGTTGAGGCTGAGCCTTTCCAGCCCTCAACATGTCCACAGGCTTAATATTTTCTCCTCTAGAATTACAAGGTAACAAATAAATTTTCAAGATAAAGTCTTATCTCATACCATGCTTTTTTTTAATCTTCAGACTGACTGAACAGCACTTGGACCTCAGACTGGCGCCTCCCGGGGAAGAAATTGCTGATAAGAGAATCATCACAGACCCAGCAAGAAGGTCATCAATTGGTAACACTCTTACCCTTGCCTGACCATCAACCCATGAATCCTCCCTGCTTGATGAGAAAGATGAGAGTTTAGAGGGATTAGAACCAATGTAATTAGATGCCATGATTTCTCCACTAAATTGGTTCCCACTCAGTTCTCCAGGTATTACCAACCAGCATGTTCATCACCTAAACTCAAAAACGTTGGATGTGAGCTGGCCGCTCTCTGTGAAGAAGCGGTGATTGATGGTATTGGCTTCCAATGGCCATCAACACAAGTGGAGGCCAGGGATAAGCGTTGCTGATAAGGAAATTATCAATCTGGAGATGACAGAGTTGCCAACTCCTACCTCTGCATGTCCATCAACCCATAAATCCTGCCTGATTGCTGAGGGAGATGGGAGTTTACAGAGAATAGAAAAGGTGAAACTGGATATCAAGAGTTGCCCACCAAATTGGTTCCCACTCAGTGCTTCAAGTCGTACCAACAAGCATATACCTGTTCATATGGGCCTGGAAATGTTAGGTGAGAGATCTCTGCGCCCTGTGAAGAAACAAAGATCAAGAAAATCAATTTCAAGGGACGGTCACCTCAAGCCAAAGAATGAAGAAAATGGCACACAGGATTCTACTCCATACCCAACATTATTGCTAAGCAAGGCAAAAAATCCAATGGAAACCACAGTAGAAAAGAACTTTCATTCCAACAAGCCTGATGATGATATTTCTAGACAAGCAAATAAAAGCTCCTTATTTGAGACATTAGTCCAGGTCTGCCACTTGGAATGTCTGAAAGAAAGCCCAGGACATGTAGACACTGTGGTTGAGGGTACCTCCAGCCAGTCTAGTGCAACTGAAAATGAAGCTCTCAAGTTATTCAAGATATTGATTGATGAAATGCCTAAGACTCCAAAAAGAAGATCTATCAACAATATTTCTGTTTATATCCAGAACAAATTGACTCATGAAGGAGGTGTGGATCAGATTACAAATGAAATTAGGAAGCAAATTTTTGACGCCTCAGTCAAAATTGCAGATGAAATACTTTTTCATCAAAATTTGAATCCCTCTTCAGAAGATATCTTAAGATCCTTACATTTGACAGAGCCAGAATCAAGTTCAAATAATATCAGGAGATTTGGGTCAAAAAAAAAGATATATCAGAAGAATAACCAAAAGTGTCCTAACTTACACTCTCCTTTCTATTTCACTCATGAATTATCATCAGGGAGTATTCCTGGGGGACAAAGTGATTCATGACATTTTGAAGTACATCAATTTGTTTTACCAAGGAATCAAAAATGGTGAAAATACCAAAGAACATGACAGCCCCTCATGGAGAAGTTTGAAGAATTCATTTCAGGAAAATCAAGCAGGCTCAACAAAGTATAATCATAAGTTTTGTACTACTACAAACAGGGTAGGATTGGTTTGGATTGGTTTCTCTCATTTGATGAGAGAAAAAATACTGCAGTTGATCCCAAACTACCCTGATTTTAAAGATGTTATCAAATCAGTGAAACAACCAATAAATAAGATCATCTATGTCTTGAGAAAAGAACAAGAGAAACTAGATTAAGTTCATCATGAAAGTATCAAGAGAAGCTGAAAAAGAGCACTTGAGGAGCAGGTCTGCCCATTGAGAGCTCTCAGCGAGCAGGTCTGCCGACCGAGAGCTCTCAGCAAGCAGGCTCGGCCCACCGAGAGCTCTCAGCGCGCAGGCTTGGCCTAGCTTAACCCAATCCCCTTGCTTCAGAGGGCCAGGTATTGCCTGGCGGCGCGAAGCGCCCCTCGCCCTGCGAGGCCTCCGAGAGCCCTCCGGGCGGGTCCCCCGGACCCTCCGTTCGAGAGGCTTAGTTAGGCTAGAGGCTTGGCCCACCGAGAGCTCTCAGCGAGCAGTTCTTCCCACCGAGAGCTCTCAGCGAGCAGTTCTGCCCACCGAGAGCTCTCAGCGAGCAGTTCTGCCCATCGAGAAGTTTCAGCAAGAAGGTCTGCCCACTGAGAGCTCTCAGCGAGCAGGTCTGCCCACTGAAATCTCTCAGCGTGCAGTTCTGCCCACCGAGAGCTCTCAGCGAGCAGTTCTGCCCACCGAGAGCTCTCAGCGAGCAGGTCTGCCCACTGAGATCTCTCAGCGAGCAGGTCTGCCCACCGAGAAGTCTCAGCGAGCAGGTGTGCCCACTGAGAGCTCTCAGCAAGTAGGTCTGCCCACTGAGAGATCTCAGCGAGCAGGTCTGCCCACTGAGAGATCTCAGCGAGTAGGTCTGCCCACTGAGAGCTCTCAGCAAGCAGATCTACCCACTGAGAGCTCTCAGCGAGCAGGTCTCCCCACTGAGAGCTCTCAGCAAGCAGGTCTGTCCAGTGAGTACCTGCTTGCCACGATGAGCTCTTGGTGGGCAGGTAGTACCTGCCTGCTCGCCGAGAGCTCCCTGTGGCAATCAGTTACTACCTCCTTTCCAAGAGCTCCGTAATCCACGTACATATCGAAACGCGCCAATCACGCTGCACAAAGTGGAAGTTGGATTGCTTGGAGCATGCAAGGGCCGCGTCGATGATCTGCAAGACGGCGGAGGTAAACTCCCCAGATCAATTGGCTTGAAGGGCTTGCCCTGCCCAGCTTCAAGGCCTTTAGGACAAACTTGACTCTTCAAGCCAAACACTCCTTTCCGGACCCTGCACCGATCCCAGCCTACCAAGTACATCTACAGGCTCAGCCAAAGCAGGAGTTGGACCGCTTGATCTCCGCAAACCAATCACAACCCTCGGTGAAAATTCTCGGCTTGCTTGGGATACACGTGCTGCTGGTCTACGGGCTCACCAGGGTGCTCAAGATGGCCCGTCAGTGCATCTCATCCAGCTTGCCTCTTGCTATTGAACCCTTTCCAATCCTCGGTGTTAGCCTGCTCAAACCCGACCTTGCCCTGGAGCTGGTCTTTGGGGCCGCGCTTGTTGCTAACATTGAGCTCACTCTGGCAATTTTTACCTTTGTCGTTCCGCCTCCCCCTGCTCCCCTCACCCTCCCTCACCTCATCACTCAAAATTATTCCCTTCTTAGCAGGAGCGTAAGCTTCTGGACCCTGGATGAAATACAGTGGGCTTTGTTCCTTGCGGGCATTGGAATGATGGACATCTTGCCAGATCTTGCCCTCCCAACCACCCATAAGAAATTCCTCCAAGAAAACAAGCAGATATAAGTCTTAAAATTGACTTTCCAATTGATTTGCCCTCATCTGTGATTTTTGAATTGAGCAGCTTGTGCCCATCCATTGATTTACTTCACACTTCTTCTTGATCCTCCAGAGCCTCTGTTTGATATACCTTGACCACTAACATAGCCTCTTGAGAAAAGGCCCAAATGATTCTGCAACACCCACCATGACCCTTTGCTCACAAACTTGTCCCTTCCCAAGCCATTCACAAACTCCATTTTATCATTATCCCACCCATCAGTCACAGTGTCAAGTTCCTCCTTTAGCGCACCGGAAAATTCATAAATCTCCCTTGTCCGCTTTACTCCCCATTCTTTGATCTTGTAGTTTGTTGTTGCAATGTTGAGACTTCTGTTTATCACAGCATGCCCACTCTCAGGTCAGATATATCCATCAGTTGGAAAGCCAAGTGACAAGGAGCTTGACTCAACACTTGCATGCTAATCATTTGGAATAATTCATGGAGATTCTGAAAGCTGAATTTCAGGAAAATCTCTGTGAAGCCATACATATGTATCTTATGGCTTTAACTCTGCTGAAACTCATGTATCTCAAGACACATGTTTGGGCTCTGTTTGAGCCGTGAAAATTCAAAATCTGCTATTGATCTGGTGGCCCACCATGGCAAGTTGTTCACTTATACAAGTGACATATCACGTTACAAAGGCCCCTTTGAACTTGGAGACCTCACTTGTAAATATTTTTCTACACTTGCAAATGCTGCTGGCCTGCACTCCACATTGACTTCCCTTTCCATTTATCCAGCTGCATCAGCATCAATTATGGTCAGCTTCAAGCGGCTCCAACAGAGCTTCTACAAATCTACCATTAACTCCTAAATTCTGAGGTCTGGTTTCTCAGGTTAGCCACATAAACCACAACCAATCAATAGTCACATCTTTGTAATTGACATCTCAATTAAAAAGGGGCCTTTCTACTTAGACATGTCACTTGTAACCAAGTGATCATTGTTTGGTTGTGGTGGTATCTCATTGTGCCCCTCTGAGTTGGTGTGAGGCTGATCATCTGTGGCCTTATTAAATGGAGGCTTGCTTCTAAATACTGGGATTTGGCATTGTTCCAAAATGACAAAGCACAAGTTCCACAAGGGAAATCAAGCAGAAAACACCCTGTCAATTGCCCCTTTCTTGAGAAGGAAAATGTGCTGAAATTCTGTTGAGCTCACAGGTTATCTTACTCACCCATCTGATTGAGTTCAAGCCACAACTGGCCCTTGCAGCGGCGCAGCCGCCTTGAACTCTAATATATATATATATTTGAATTTGACAGAATGCACTTCTATTTTTGCCCCACTTTTCAAATTTGTTGATCACTTGTCTTGATATTAACATCATGTTTCCAATGCTGAAGCTTTCCAGGATGGCTAATTTGATGTAATGAGCCCAGCTAAGATTGTATGGAAGAGGCAATTTTACCATAAACTTATTTATATGATGTGGGCCAGGCTGCCAGCAGGGCTTACAACAGCCAGCTAGTTTATACGTGCATTCTGAGAAGAGAAGTCATTTGGGGTCTTCTGATTGTGATCTGAGTTTGTCATCCCTCGCTTCGGGGGCGCAATATGCGGGGTCACGAAGCAACCCCTCATGAGAACTTTGCGACCGCGGATTCCTGAGGGTATGGTCGCTTTGATCACGACAGAGGACGAGCTTAACAAAGCCTCTCGGGTGAGGACCCCGCAGGGTATCTGTCTCACAGCCGGTCGGGAGAGGACTTATGTTAAGTTTGGACCGAGGGCTGCTACGGTTTTGTCCGGATTGTGTTTGTCGGAAGTTGGAGTTGAATTGTGCCAAAAAAGTAATGTGGCACTCGAGTACATAGAATGCATAACATCCCATCTACAGAACAGAAATCTATTCACTCAGCCAAAATTTTCCAATAAGACTCATGAATCTATGTAATCCCATCCTCCTCCATCCTTGCGCAAGAAATAACTCAGCAATCCAACCCACTCTTCAATCTTCGCACCACTTTCCACAAGTCTCATCCAAGGCTCAAGCTGCGGCTCAAGCTGGGAAGTATGTATACAACTCTGTCCACATTCCCCGCATGTAGACACACGTATCAAGATGGTACATATTTATCTTGAAAAATATATGCTGGTGACCGTTGAAGAGTAATCATTCTGTTCGCCCCTCCAATATCCAGCCCTCAGCAGATTGTATTTCCCGTTGAAGAATTATCACGGCGGCAAATATGGTTAAGATAAAGTGGTCTTTCATAGCCGGCGTCTGTTGGATTTTCAGGCTGACTGACCAGCGCTTGCCCATCGAACTAACAACTCCGAGCCTAGGAGGGGAAGGGATAGATACTGCTGATGAGGCAATTGACGGTCTGATAGATTCGCCGCAAAGGCCTTCATCAAGTACGCGGCCTACCCATAAAGTTGTATGTCCATCAAGCAAGTCCTCTCTCCTTGCCGAGGCAGGTTGCCATTGGAGGTGGCTCCCATCGGCCGAAAAGGATTCCGGGATATCCCCACGTGACTCTGCAAGTAGTTCTAACCACCTGATAACTGGTGATCACCTAGACCCGGAAACGGGTTGTGGGAGCTCGTTTTCGGCGAAGAGACGACTGGCGCCATCATCACTCTCTGGCAAGAAACGGCGCAAGACTTTACCTTCGAATTTCATCAACGCAGCCGTACGAAGAAAGGAGACGACATACAAAGATCTACTCCCAGGAGAACATTGCAAAGCAATGGCATACAGCCTGTGAAAATCACGTTGGAAGAGAATGACCATTCCAATGAGCCTGATCGTGATGATAGTCTGCAAAGCCAAAGCAAAGAGACAGTGGAAACCACGTTGGAAGAGAACATTCCTTCCAATGATCTTCAACATGATCACGTTCTGTCAGCAACAAATGTAAATTCGTTATTTGATACGTTAGTCCAGGTCTGTCGGATGGAATTCCTTAAGCAACGCCCAGGAAAGATGATGACTGTCACCGAGGGGACTTCCAGAATATCTAGTGCAATTCTACCTGAAGCTTCTCAATTGATCAAGAAATTGACAGACAAAGCAGCTCATCACTCTAACTATTATCGCTCAAAAAAAAGAAAAAAACAAATTCCTCGTCTCTCCAGTTATGTCAATAGGGAGTTGTCTTTTAAAAAAGAAGGATATTTGCCGCATCAATTGAGCCCTCTGGTTTTCGACCTCTCAGTCACCATGGCAGACGAAATCCTTTCGGGTGGATCCTTTCATACTTCTTTATCAAACAACATGTTAACATCCTTATGTCTAACAGAGCCGGAATCAACTTCAAAAAATATCAGGGGATTTTATTCGCCAAGAAGATATATGAGAAGGTTAACGAAAAGTGTCATAACTTTCACTTTAATTTCTTGGTCACTCATGAGTGCTCGTCATCAGGAAGAAGGCCCAGTGGGGGATAAAGTGATTCATGACATCCTGAAGTACTTGGACCCCTTTTACCAAGCCATTAAAGACGGCCGACATAACAAAGAACATCAATGCTCCGCGTGGAAAAGCTTGCGGCATTTACTAGGGGAAACAGGCGTACATGTTCTAGATATGCACAATCTTCATACAGCCACCAAAAAAACTGGGTTGGTGTGGCATATCATCTCGCGCTTCGTGAAGGAGAAGAAGGAACAGTCGATCCCCGATTACACCAACTTAAAATACATTGATAGAGCAATCAAACAAGCAGTGACCAAGATCATCTACTTTTCAAATAAAGAAAAAGAGAAAATGGCTGCTCACACTGTCACAATTCCAAATCATGAGGTCATTTAAAATATAAGGAGATATCGTATTAAATGGAATCATGAAGAAGCCAAGTTTCCATCTTATGTGAGTATGAAATGTGTGTGTTTGTGTTGGTTTGTTTTATCTACAATGTTTCTAGCTTCTTTCTCTTTCTATTTTATAAATCAAAAGTATACATTCCACATGGAGTGGGTTATTTTGAATAGATTTCTGACATGATTTCTGAACGTCCAACATGTCCATTGGAGCGATTTTTTTGTTGTATATTGTATGCAGTGGTTTTTTCTTCATTTATCCATTTCTTCTTCTCTTTTCCTTCTGAGGACCAGAACAGCTCATTTCATCCGCGATCAGAATCACATATTTATGTAGTGCAGAAAAACCGGGCTTTTTCTTTCGTGGAGGGCTTTGTTTGCCAATAATTTCACGGGCTATCATGAAAAACTGGCTGGCTAAAAAAACCCAATATCCAGCCGCAAAGCTACCTAATATTAGCTCCAGCTACATAGAGTATTCCCAGTCAAAAATCCCGCCAGTCCGGCCCAATTAATTTCCTACATATGCTGCTCCACCTTTCTTTCGTGCTTTCTACCTGTGACGACACATCCACAGTGATCTGCTCCCAGTGTATTATGCATGTTATCTGTGCCCCTTCAGAGGGAGGGAGTAATGATGCAATTGTGTGGGCCAGAAATATCATTTCTTCTCACCAGCCCAATATAGGGCCTATACAAAGTGGGCACCTGTTGGTACTTGTAAGAGTTCACAGCATGCCCCACACATTCCCTGGCGTCCAAAACCCAACTCTATCTGATATAAGATCTACATACATATCCCCTTTAGACGAATGGATGAAGGTACGTACGTAGTGAGAAAGAGCAACGGTGGGCCGTCACTTCACGCTACGGTCTTGTGTCCCCCGTTCTCCTACCATCGTAGAAGTACACTCAGGCGCTACTAAAGCAGACTGTTGACAGGCCTTTCACGCCCAAACCGCGTTGCGCTGAGTCCACTCGAAAATCCCCTGACCGCGGCGGGCGAAGCCCGCCGAAGCTCGCAAACTTGAATTTATTTTTCACCCACTTTTCCTCTCGTCCACATGAAAAGTATCCAGATTTTTTGAAGCCTCACACACACACACGGACCTCAGCTGACTTTTTTTACCCACCTGTTGTGCGCTCGCCACTTCCATCAAGATCCAAAATACACAAGTATTGATCCATTCTCCCTCTCGCAAATGTGCAAATGTGCTTCCCAACCAACACTCGGCACAATTATAAATGTCCACTCAGCCGCTGTGTACTCAAATAGAATCTTACCTTAAAGACCCTGGCGGGTGTACTGTCCCAGGGTGTCCTAGTTGCTGAGACTAACCATCCGAGTTGCTGAGAACAACGGCTGCAGCTGCTGGAAGCATCGGCCTCAGTCGCTGAGACCAACGATTCCAGCTGCTGGATACATCGGTCTCAACAACTGGGACCGACGGTTCCAGCTACTGGAAGAATCCTGGTACCAACGGCTCCAGCACGCCGGAAGCATCGGTTTCAGTCGCTGAGACCAATGGTTCCAGCTGCTGGATACATCGGTCTCAGTCGCTGAGACTGATGGCTCCAGCTGATGGATACATCGGTCTCAGTCGCTGAGACTGATGGCTCCAGCTGCTGAATACATCGGTCTCAGTCGCTGAGACTGATGGCTCCAGCTGCTGGATACATCGGTCTCAGTCGCTGAGACTGATGGCTCCAGCTGCTGGATAAATCGGTCTCAGTCGCTGAGACTGATGGCTCCAGCTGCTGGATAAATCGTTCTCAGTCGCTGAGACTGATGGCTCCAGCTGCTGGAATACATCGATCTCAGTTGCTGAGACCAACAGTTCCAGGCTCCAGTCCAGCTGCTGGATACATCTGTCTCAGCAACTGGGAACGACGGTTCCAGCTACTGGAAGAATCCTGATAGTAATACCAATGGTTCCAGCATGCTGGAAGCATTGGTCTCACATGCTGAGATTGACGTCTCTAGCTACTGGAACCAAGACCAAGCTCCAGTCACTGGGACCAAGACCAAGCTCCTGGAACCAAGACCATCCAGCGTCTGGAACCAAGACCAAAATCGAGCTGTTGGGACCAAGATCAAGCTTCAGATTCTGGAACCAAGACCAAGGGGCAAAGCACTTAGGAGATATGTTCATGAGTGGTTTGGGGCAAAAGGCCATATATTTGTGTAGGAGAAATTGATTTGTTCAAAATGTTGTAAATCCAAAAGATTGATTTTTGATTCAAAACATTATCAAAGAATGAGCCATCCTTTGGAGTCACTCACATACCACCCTTCACATGAAAGTGGTATGTGGTCATGTTCAATAGTGGTTGCACATTTGGAAATCACCACATACTCCTTTCAAGTGAAGTGTTATATGTGAGCAATTAATACATGGATTATGTTTCAGTAGTTTTATGGATAAATAATATGTTCTTTGAAATTTCAGTGATTCCAATGGAATCACTCATATAGCCCCCTTCACTTGAAAGTATTATGTGATCATGTTCCAAAAGTAGTTGCAACAGTGAATGTACTATTGAACAGAACCACATACTACTCTGAAGGGTGCTATCTGAGTGATTCCAAAGTGTATTTTTCAACAACATTATGAATTTTGGAATCACTCACATATAGGCACTGTTGAATTAAAATTGGTATGTGTTCATGTTCAATTGTGGTTGCACTATTGAACATAACCACATACCACTTTCAAGTGAAAAATACTGTGCAATTGATTCCAAAGCATGGATTATGTATTCATAACACTATTGAAACATAATAAACCCTTTGGAATCACTCACATAGAGCTCTTTGCTTGAAATTAGTATGTGTTCATGTTCAATTGTACCACATGCCCCTTTCATATCAAGGCCAGCATATATGAATGATTCCAAATCATGGATTATCTACTTAAAAAATTATTGAAAAAAATCAATGTGGTCATGTTCAATAGGGCAACCACTGTTGAGCTTGAACAAATACCACTTTCATGTGAATGCAATGAGAGTGACTCCACAGCACATATTAATGCAAAATAATTTTATAAACAATCATCCTTTCAAATCACTGAATCATCCTTCTTTGAGAAAAAATCAACTATGCACAAAGCCACCATTCCTACTCATCCTTTTTTATATGCCCAGATCTCCTCATGACCATTTCTTCCAATTCATCTGTAAAAATTTCTGAAAATTTACAACCAATCATTTTTAGTTTTCAAAGGAATACTCTCCAATTTATATCATACAACATGAATCAACCAAAAAGTTGTGAGTAAATCAATTTATCCTACTGAAATTTTCTTCTGTGCAAAACAAGTCATGATTATATCTCCCAAGTCTTTTGTACAATACATATAGAGTGTACATAAATCAATTCAGAATGACATCCCAAAAGATGCAGTTTTCATCAGATAATATTCATTATATAGAAATCTATAATCAAATCACTTTTTGCTACTCAAATAGTGTTGTTCCTAAATGGTGTTATACCCACAACCCATTGTGGCCATACATCCTTCCAGACCCTTTGTGCAATATAGCTACAGACTGTAAATCAATTGCAAATGTTGTTCAAAAAGACTCTCACATTTTCATCATAAAATATGCATTTAAATAAAGAGTTATCAGCAAATCAATTTTTGCTAATTACCTACTGGGTTGTTACCCCAAACCTCTCATGGCCATATCTATCAAATTCTATCAGCAGTCAAGCTCTGGAGTTTAAATCAATCATGAAGACAGCCTCCTGAAAAATATCCTCCAATTTTCAGCATCTAATACACATTCAAATAACCAGTGATCAGCAAATCAAATTTTACCTCCCCAAACAGGTTTTAGCCTTTCTCAACATCAAAATTCCTCCGGCTGGGACCATTGGCCATAGCAACCGTGACCAACGGTTCCAGAAGCTCAAATCGTTGGTCTTGGTTCCAGCAGCTGGAACTGTGGGTCTTGGTTCCAGCAGTTGCAGATGTTCATCTCCGCAAGTGAGACCGATTACTCCAGTAGCTGGAGTTATCGGTCTCAGCGACTGAGAGTGGTGCTTCCAGCAGCTGGAGCCGTTGGGCTCGCGACTGAGAGCAATGCTTCCAGTTGCTGGAGCCATTGGTCTCAGCGACTGAGACCGATGCTTCCAGTAAGCTGGAGCGGTAGGTCTCAGCGACTGAGACCAATGCTTCCAGCGTGCTGGAGAGGTCAATCTCATCGACTCAGAACAATGCTTAAGATCCAGCAGCTGGAACCGTCAGTCTGAGCAACTGGGACCGATGCTTTCAGAAGCTGGAGCCATCGGTCTCAGCAACTATGAGCTGGCACCAATGGTTCCAGAAGCTAGGACGGTTGGTCTCAGCAACTGGGACTACTGGATGCAGAAGCTGGGGCACTTGGTCTTGGCAACTGTATGTAAGGTGGGGGGAATTTGTGTTTTTAGATCTGCCAGGGTCTTTAAGGTAGGATTCTATTTGAGTACACAGCGGCTGAGTGGACATTTATAATTGTGCCGAGTGTTGGTTGGGAAGCACATTTGCACATTTGCGAGAGGGAGAATGGATCAATACTTGTGTATTTTGGATCTTGATGGAAGTGGCGAGCGCACAACAGGTGGGTAAAAAAAGTCAGCTGAGGTCCGTGTGTGTGTGTGAGGCTTCAAAAAATCTGGATACTTTTCATGTGGACGAGAGGAAAAGTGGGTGAAAAATAAATTCAAGTTTGCGAGCTTCGGCGGGCTTCGCCCGCCGCGGTCAGGGGATTTTCGAGTGGACTCAGCGCAACGCGGTTTGGGTGTGAAAGGCCTGTCAACAGTCTACTTTAGTCGCGCCTGAGTGTACTTCTACGATGGTAGGAGAACGGGGGACACAAGACACGCTACGATATTTCGTCGTTTTGCGTATCGTAACGGTCCCGGCCCGCCAGCCTCCAGGTGCAGCAGATGCTGGTTTTTCATGGATAAAACGTATCGATACAAATACAATACGATAACAGTTTTTTTTTAAAGAAAAAAAAACGGTTATCCGTGTCGGGATTTGTATCGTATTCTCGATACGTTGCAGCCCGATACGATGCGACACAGGCTGTATCGAGCCCCAACCCGCAAAGAACCCAATAAAAAAAGGAAATAACCACGTATCGATGGTTTTTTGTGTGCTGTATTCTGTCATCGGTATCATATTGCATCACAGAAAGTCGATACCGCCACGGTACCGATAACAGCCTGTGCCTTTATCGTTATAAGGAGGCAGACCTCAATCAATACACAATACGTGCATTAGTATTGAAATATTGATCCTTTACGCTACAATGCAGATACATGTATCAGTATCGGCCCACCGTTGGAAAGAGCCATGCAGGTGCAAATGGCGTCTTCCTATTACTAACCAGGACAGATCTATTATAACATGGGTGGAATCAACACATCCAGATGGTGGTATATGGCAGGGTATGCCTTAGTATGCAGTGAGATGGGTATTGCTATTTTCTAAGGAGGCATTGAAAAACGGGGTTTCTTTTCTTCTTCTTTTTTTTTATATCTTTTAAAAAAAAGGCGAAATTAAGTAGTAGCAGTGGTGGGAGTAGTAGTAGTAACAGTAGTTGTAGTAGTAGCGGTAGCTTGAGCAAGCACGCGTTCGCAGCGAGACTGGCTGACGAGTCTGCCCTCGTGTTTCTTGCCCGAGCGGCCTCCAGAAGTGGTGAAGGAATACGCGGAAGGTTTATGGACGGAAGAGGGCGCGTCTTTGGCAAAGAGCAGCAGCTCCGGATACAGTGTCTCTTGCGAAGGCATAGGGTTGTCCGCCGAACCTAGACCCAGGTAGTCATGTCATACAGTGGTGCCGGTGCATCAGCGACCAAAGGCGTACTAAGTGTAGAGAGATCATCCAAAAAAACTCACTCTCAATAAACGTCGATTCCTCAAAAGACGATAAGTTGAACCCGTCTGCATGATCGACTTGTTGGATCTACCCAACACCAAAAAAAAGCGGCGGAAATCAAAAGAGTGTCAAAAAAAAAAAAAAAGCTATGAGGTGAATAAGGAAGAAGAAAAAAAAAGGCCATGAGGCTGACCTGATCAGGCGAGACGGACAAGAGCCTGAAAGGCGAGCGCGAGGGGTGGGGGGAGAAGGACGGGTCGAGGGAGACGAGCAGGAGGGAGGGTGCCAAAACGGCGACATCGAGGATGGGCAATGCGAGGTCGATGTACCTCGCCCCGGTCGACGTCTGCGGGTGGTCGTCTTGGAATATCTGCGTGAGCGGGATATAGGCGAGTGTGGAAGAGCTTCACCAAGAAGAAACCTATTAGTGAGTCGCGCCCCCCCTCAAAAAAATGACGGTATTATGGCTTACCCCACAGACGTCACCAACACATATCCTGGCCCCGCCAAATCGCACGGGGGAGTATACGCGATCTTGTTCACACACGTTTTCTGCATGATAGGCGGAGAAGGGTGGTCATCGGGGGTCTCTGGAGGCGGGACGACAGGAGCCGCCGCCGCCGCCGCACCATCATCATCACCATCTTGGACGAGCGGCGTCTTGTCGTCCTCGGCAGGTCCATCATTGGCCACGACTGGTTGTTGTTGTTTTCCAGGGCCGGGGGGGTTCTGTCTGCGGCGTTTGTTGGTGCGAGCTTTGGAGAACCAGTTCTGTTTGGCGGGGGAGACCCTGAGGCCTTCAGCGAGACGGGCGATGCAGATTTGCTTGGCCAGGGAACCGCGGTGGAGATCCCAGACAAACAGCGCGTCGTCGCCGCCGGCGCTGAGGAGACGGCCGTGGTCCGGCAGCACGGGGGCGTTGGCGATGACGGGGCGGGGAAGCCACAGCAGGGCGCCGACGAACTTGCGGTGGCCCAGCAGGTACCGCTCCACCGCCCAGCCCTGCGGGTACCGCGACACCCGGATATGCTCGTCCCGGTCCCCCGTCACCAGCAGCCCGCCGCCTCCCTCCCCTCCTGGCCCCCTCGGTACCATCGTCAGCGACGTCACCACCGACACGTGCCCCGCTATCGGCGCAAGCGTTTTCAGCCCCGTCTTCTTCGCCCCTTCGCCCTCCACCTCCTTCGCTCCTTTCTTCGTATTATTGTCGCTCGTGGGCCCGTCTTCTTCTTGGTCTGGGTCGGACTGGAACACCGTCTGCGACGGCGCATCGAACGGCAAACTGGTCCCCGCAAAAAATTTATCGACATCAGTCTCATCCTTGTACAGAGACGAAAAAAAAGGCTGTGTGGAGGAGAGGACACGTACTCATACACATCGCCGAACTTGTCTGCAATGATGATGTTTTTCCCGTCTGGCGAGACGGCGAGGGCGGTGGCGCGTTTGATGAGTTGTCTGGGGAGGAGGATATCGGGGGGGGGGGGGGGGGGGGGGGATGAGTGCACGAGCCGGCAGGGAGAATACAGGCAGGAGAAAGTCAAGACTCGGACCTGGAGTGGAGCAGCTTCAAGCCGGGCACGGTCCACGTCTTGAGGAGCTTATCTTCGCCGGTGGAGATGAGCACGGCGGGGTTGTTTTCAGGGTCGGCAGGAGGGTGTTGTTCCCCCTGCCCGTGCGCCTGGGTGGCCGGGTCGTGGAGGAGCAGCAGCCGGATGACGCCCGTGTGGCTCGCGCCCGCCGGGTTCAGTCCCGCGTCCCTCGTCGAGCTGAGCCGGACGCCGCTCGCCCCGTCCACTAGCTTCAGCTCCGTGCCCTGCGCTACCACCACTAGCCTCTTGTCCCCGCTCACCACTAGCTGTTGCGCCGGTAGTCGTGGCATTCCGCGTCCTTGGCCTGCTCTTCTTTCAGCGTGTTGCGCGTTCTGGTAACCTGCGTGTTTATTCCTGCTGCTTGTGATGTGACAATTCCGGTCGCTCGTTCTCGGTCGGATCCGCAAGTTCCAAGATGACCAGTCGAAGCGGTTTCTCCTGAAGACGAACAGGTGTGGAGCGTTGGGCACGGTACCAGACGGATGGAAAAGCGTGGTGATCGATTCAGAACGAGCCGGGTTGGAGGTGTGCTGGCTTGGACAGCTCCCGTGGAATGGTGGGTGTTCGTGTCGAATCAGTTATATATTTATTTAGTGGTTGAGCTCTGGAGTTGCCCGTGGGCTGAAGTCCTGGTTCTGAACGGCGACTCGGCTTTTGTTTGGGTTGAAATGTGGGTGCGCCATTCATTCATTCATTCATTCATTCATCGTAAAATTCATCAACTTGTGGCCGATTCCTCCATTCAATCACTCCATCAACCAAAAAATCAACTGCAACGACAGAAGTAACGCAGACATCTCAGTCTCGTAATCTTTGTACTCACATCCCTCGAAGCCCTTCAATCATCAACACCACGTCCTCACAAAAAAGAACACTTCTAACAGTGAATCAGAATCATGTGTATATCCACCACCTCGTAACAATGTGCATTAAATCATTCAAAGGTTCTGAAACATACGCTAACACGGCTGCAGACATCATCATCATCATGACCCACCAACAGAAGAAATAGGAAAAGAGATAAACAACATTAAGCGTGAATGAATTCAGGTGCGTCAATTCTTCATCGTCAAAAAAAAAATGAAGAAGAAGAAGAAACAAGAAAAGAGGATGGGGAATCCAACGGGGTGGGTCTGCGGCAAGGGGTTATGAAGAAGAAAAAAACAAACAGATCACGTCCATAAGAAAAAAAAACCAAAGAGGAGCGAGTCTTCTTGAAAGAAAAGAGAAGAGAGTGAATACCGAAAAAGAAAAAAAAAATGGAGAGATTATGTCCTCGCAGGAGAGGGAGGGAGGCAGGTCAAGTAAGAGTCTACTGGACGAGGATGTAACCCGAGACAGCGACGCCGAGGCCCATGACGACGCTCTTAACGACGGCGGCCAGATCGCTCCAGAGGGGGCCATCGGCGTCGCTCTGGGCGCCCGTCTTGGTCGAGTTGGAGCTGCCTGAGAGGGCCGAGGTGGATTGGGTGCCGTTAGCGGCGGTGCTGTTGCTGGACGAGTTGCTGTGGACGATGGTGGCGTTGTGGGGGAATGTCGCATGGCCGTTTCTGCAGTGTCAAGAACTCAACAAGTCAGCACCAAATCGGCCACAAAAAAAAAGCCCGGGGGAGGGGGGGAAGAGGAGCACATACTCGACGGTGAAGAAGTTGGCAGCCACCAAGTCTCCCAGCCCGGATGCGGCGACGTAGGCATTGACGAACCAATGTCCAGGGGCGGTTCCCGCGGCGGAGAGGTTCGCTGGGGCGGCGAACTTGGCGGGCTGGGCGAAGAGGAGCCAGGCGTAGCGGTGCTCGCCCGTGTTGAGCAGCGGCCCGGGCCCCGCATAGCTCGTCACTACGGTGCCCGAGCCCACATTCATCGCCATCCCCCCGTCTGTCCCCGCATCCCCAAACGTCGCCCCGTTCTCTAGGAAGTGTCGGTAGTTCCCTCTATGAATGTTTTTTTTTTTTCAGCGCGGTCAGTTTCCACCAACCCACAGTGTTCTTTCTGTCATTGTCCGAGTACACTTACTCCTTGTCTGGGTTCCCGAGCGCATTAGCATCCGCCAGCATCAGCGTAAACGCAGTCGTGGCCTTAAACGCAGCGGTGTCACTGGGAATCACGGTAATCGTGGGAAGAGTCTTGACATCTGTTTTTTTTTTTTTCACGCCGCAGCAGTCAAGATAGGGGTGTCAGATGGAGAGTAGAGAGTGAAGATGCACGGATGAGTGCATGTGTATTTACCATCAGCGGAGTAGGCTTTTCCGGGGGTGATGAGGCCGGTGGACGGGTATGTGACGTTCAGGATTGCTTGAGACTTCAGCAACGAGCGAGGTTTAAGGAGGAAGAGAGAGGAGTGGGATCAGTTGAGCATACAAGCAAGGCAAAGGAAGAAAGATCACAGGAGAGGTACCGTGGTGAGCTTACCTTCAAGGGGATGCCGAAGCCGTCAGGGTAAGGAGCGGACAGGTACTGAGTGAGAAGGAAGGAGGGGGAGAGGAGGTCAGGATCAATCAGTGGCTTCTCTGGTTGGAGAAGTTGCTCGAGGGCTGCTCACCAGCGAGTCGTATGCGTTCACCGCGCTCGAGATCTGGTCGGTGGTGGCATGCCCCTGGCCCAGGATGAGGAGCGGCGAGGAGACGAGCAAGAAGAGGAGGCTGGAGGATAGCATGGTGTATGAAAGTTTCTAGTGGAGATTGAAGTGGATTTAGTTGCTTGCAGTGGTGCTGTTTTATAATGAAGGAGGGAGCTGATCTTTTTTTAATATGAAAGCGAGTGAGAGTCTCCGGCCGTTCGTGGGAATGGCCGCTCTTCTCTCAATTGGGGAATAAAATAGCAGGCTAGATGCGAATACCGACGTTGCAACTGGCAACGCTTTCCTCAAGCTCATGAAGCTCATGTCCCCGTCTGAGCAACACCCACCACACCCAACCGATAGCAAAGCTTGTTTGCAAGGATCATTATCATCCTCACTCAAACCAGAACATCGTCCGCCTCGGGGCGAATGCGTCCCCTTCAGGCGGAGTATTATGTTTTATCAGATTCTGGAAAAGGGCCGAGCTGGCGGAAGGAGAAGCCCGTCGCGTCTCGTCTGAGTCTCCTTCCGTCCACACCATCTTGACTCTCCAACGGATCGATGTCTCCGCGCTCATCATCAAACCTTACTCATCCGATCTTCCCGGGCAAGCTCAACCAACATAATGGCCCTCATTCATGAGTATACTTGTCAGAATGGCTCAGAATATGGCCAAAGAAATAAATAAATAAATTGGAAATATACACAAACACGTAATCCAACAACTGATTGATTGATTCCAAGCACCAGACTGGCCATACACACATCAGCATACATATACACGGCAAACCACCATACACTTCATACATGTCACACAGCCCATTAATACCGGATTCTTCTAGCCATCTCCTACTGTAAGAGCATCCGCATTGGGTGCTAAATTTTGTAATTCTCAGACGCCGAGAATTGATTCTGAAAAGAACCAAAACGAGTGGTACGGGCCCTAATATGCGACAATGTTATTTATCGCCTATATAAGATGCAGCCTTTATCCCCCTCAAAAGAACCAACCCCCAAGCCCCCAAGGGATTTGGATCCCCATCGATCTTCTGGACTGAGGTTCTACATTTCTATGCGTTGTAGGGGAGTCGAACCCCTGACGAGGCCAGTCACCATATGGCAAGGCCCCAGTTTACCGCTAGCCTAACAACGCTTGGCTGACATCACCACTTTGACATTTAAGACCAATCAAGAAGTGATGGACTATTCTGCTTCACAGGTCGGAGCTATAAGGCATTATTCATAAGGGAGGCAATGAGAGGCGTCAAACAAATCTGCACCCAACTCAATTGGTCTAAATAGATATATCTGGAACGGGTCTGGTTATGTAGGACTTGAGTTGAGCGGGATCGCGAATGGATCTTGTGATCGGAATGTTAGATAAACAAATGGTGGCTGCTGATTGAACGCCGATTAACGTCTATGATGTAGGGGTATAGCCACCGGTGTATTGATTCAGTGAAGTATAAAGATCAGGAAAGAATTACAGGAAGGCCAAAGTACACATGGCCTTCCGAATTCTAAAAAAATATGAATACAGTGCGAAGCTTTAAAGAGAAGACTCGAAATCACCAGGGGTCAGTACAACCGTGGTGTTGTGCAGCATGGCAATCTAGATAGTTTTTCCGAGTCAGTTGCGCACAATCCAACTTGATCAACCTCTATATTCCAGAGCGTGGGGAAAGCTCTGGAGGCCCTAGTCCAGAGAAAAATAAACGAGATCCTATTTTTCATTGCTGACAATTTGTTGGTCAGCCATGACGGGAGAAAGGTAGCGGTGACCAGTGGCGTATGACCATGAGAGAGATAAGGGACTCCTCCTTGGCTCCACATCATTGAGATCAATAAGCAGTGGAGGATAACGGCACTGTGATAGGCAAGGCAATCGCTTCTCAAAATGCCAACGGCAGACATATGTACAACAAGCTCAGACATGGAATAGCTTTACAGCACTCTCGGTCGCATCAATGCAGACCTTATAGGGCTAGGCCTTTTGGTTACTTCAGGCCGGATTGATTGGAGACTCTGGAGATACAAAGGCAACAGCGACGTGAGAGTCAAAGAGGCACATTAACACTACTCGGAAAACCATGGCGGACTCCCTGATCAGGAATAATGGTATGTACGATGCTCAAAGGCCGACCATAAAGGCCCGAATATGTATCGTCTGTTGCAACACACCTTCTGGTCAAAAGGACAAAGGGTCATAATCTATTTATGCTATGTATAATCTTGCAGCTGAGTGAGAGCGTCTGCGCAGAATTGCAGAAGTGAAAATGGGCAAGATGAAATGGATACACCACCGGGCCAAACGGCCGTTCGTCCGACCAGCTCAGGGAGCGTTGGTCTGACCAGTGGAATTGGCTTGGTGACCGCCGATGGACTAGCGTTATGAGGTCACTACCAAAACGGGCACCGTTGCATAATGGGTGGACTGACCGCCATCCTGCGATCACCCAACGAAGCTCCACCTCTAATCCACGTCAGTCCACCGTTGGGAACATTGCACATGGTGGACCAACGTCGGTGTTGCCTACTGACGGCACCCAACGCGAAAAACAGAACGGCCAGTGGCTTGACCCATCAACCTTCTGGTATTCACCAGTAGGTGATCTCACCATGATACCGTTATGCCATGGGATTCTTACCAGTCATGGCAGCCTTCAAGTACTGAAACTCACTGTAGCAAATATTTTCGGAGAAAAAATGTACAAGTCATTTTTCTTTTGGATTTTTTTTTGCCTTTTGTTTTATGTGTAGCCTCTTTCTAGGCGTGAAAGTGGCATGGAAAAACTCGTGTCAAAAAAAAAAAAAACTGCCAGCCCACCGTTAATCCAACGCAGTACCCTCTGGTTGGGTGAGCGTGGGGAGTTGAGGTGAGGCTGACGGTGGAACAGCCTGCCATCCAGCAGTGAACCAACGGTGGCGGTTTGGCGCCTACCCTGATCCAACGGCGGGACGCCCACTGGTAAACCATCGCTCTCCAGACGGTGGTCCAACCAAACAGTCAGGGCCACCGTTGGAAATCTGTCGAAACATCGTCGCAACAGTCCCGACGGTGGAACCAGGCTCGTTCCAACGATCCTGCGACCCCACTGTCAAGCCACCGTTAAGACGGTGGGAGGGAGGTGTGGAAAACCCCCACCAGTTGACCAACCTGAACCAATCAAAAAATGTGGCCCGGTGGTGTATGGGGAGGGAACAAGAGGAAACCGATCGGCCAGTGAGGACATGGAGAACAGCAACTGCACGCCACACAATAATGGCATGCATACGTTCAAGTGTAGCTGGTAGTCAAGCGACTCTTTGGTCAGGAATCAGCAGGTGGATTCCTGATATTTAAGGGTGCCAGTAAAGCGCAAGTCAAGACAAAGCAACCGGCGAGATTCATGTCGGAGAACGGGATGCTCGTTGAAGAAAGGGAAATTGATAATGACACAAAGGAGGACGTATGTTAGCATGGGC
>PGCI01000572.1:0-26709 GCA_002873125.1 Puccinia coronata f. sp. avenae | reverse complement strand
CGTAATCTTCAGGTGATGGAGGGTCAATTCATTTTCCGGACGAATCTTGTGGAATTGACTTCACAGGCTTTGATGGTATAGTGGAATGTGCATGGAAAGCAACTTCTTATTCTCATTTCACTCTGCCCTCCCAAACCTCATCAGACCAACACACACAAATGGGTCTATCTGTCCAACTTCCTAAAAAGACTGAAAAAGCCTTTATAAATATTAGAGATAAAGTATATGAAAAGGATCAAGAAAAAAGAAAGTGGATCATTAGATATATTGGCGCTATTTTAGATCAATCCTGTTAAATTTCTTACTTTCTTTCAATCTTATAGTAAATAAATGTGATGCAAATAAAATTTATTGAAACAATTTAGCCAAACGTTCAATCTCTTCAGTACTCTTGCCACTTGTAACACACTGTGTCACAAGCTCATATTTCTTCCCCAAATTTTCTTTGTTCGCCAAAGTCCCCAGCTTGGAAAGCTCAAATGTTCAATCCTTTGCCTTCTCATCCTTCTCCCATTCCAACCTCTTTTCATCCATCTTTAGCTCTTGTTCCCATTTCTTTTCTTCTAACTTGGACGAGCGCATGAACTTCTTCTCCTCCAACTGACTGTCTTATTATCGATTGCAAGCTGGCGTTGGTACTTATTGATCTCAAAGCCAAGGCTTGCCTGGGCCACCTGAGCCTTCCCTGAAACCATGAGATTTGTGAATCAGTAAAAGGATAATATCACAAGGGACCGCAACTGAAGATACTTACCAGCATCCCTTTTCAAAGCATATTCCTCATAGTGGGAAACACATTATGTTCTTGGAAGCTGGAGTGGAGTGACTCCTGGGGTTGATGTTGTTGGAGTTGGATACCCTTTGTGTGCCCTTAGTATTTTGGGGAGTTTTAGACGGAGACGGATGGGTTGCAAGATTGTTGGCATTGGGGCTGACCTTGGCTTTCTTCTTCTTATTCTTCTTATTCTTCTTCTTTGGTGACTTGGTGGGGGCATCACGTCAGATGATAAGGAACCATCAGATGAGCTGGAGTCTAGGGCCCTTTCTTCCGCTGTGAGGGCATTGCGGCGCTGGTGATACCGAGTGTTTCGTTTCCTTTTGCGCTGGGAGGATTGTTGGGGCACATCATTGGGACTAGTTGTCCGCCTTTGTTGGTTTTGTGGGTTGTAATTGAGCAAATCAGGATCTAAAGCAGGATTGGTATGCTTGTTTTGACTTTCTGGGTCATTGTCTCCCTAAAAAAGAATAAATAAAAGCAAGGTTGGAATCAAATCACATTGGCAATAAAAACTGTTAAAACACACCTGGTTGCTCTCTTGTCTATTCCAATAATGATCAAAACTCTCAACAGATTTATCAATGTCTTCCACCTGCAAAATATCACCCAAACAACTCAGTATATCTAAGACAGAAAGGAGTAAATGCAACCGATTATCTTACCAATTCACCAATGTCTGAGTCTTTGCCCTTGCCGTTGTCAGAGTCCTCTTTGCCCTTGCCGTTGTCAGAGTCGTCTTTGCCCTTGCCGCTGTCAGAGTCATCAGAGTCATCAGAGTCGTCAGAGTCGTCAGAGTCATCAGAGTCATCAGGGTTGTCACTAGAGTCGTCAGAGTCTGATGAGCTGGTGGTTTCAACATCCTTCTGAGCATCCACCTTATACAAAGGGTTTAAAAAAGCTTTTTTACCCATGAGCTCATGCATCGCTTGATAATGGGGACACAGGCTATCGAGCTTCTGTTTGATTGTTTGGATGCCCGTCTGTTGGTCTTCAGGAGTAAGTCCAAATCCAGTTGCCAGGGATAGCGTGTGAGTATTCTTATACTTGTCTTTGTAACTGTCATACAATCTTTCATCTGCCTAGAACTAAGACTGATTTTGCAGGTTGATTGCCATCAGCTCAAATCCATTGATTGTACCTTTGGGCGGTCGTCCCACAAGAGGAGCCTTCCCTGTTCCAAAGCAGGCATCATAATTCTTCTTTATTTTTAGCCAATTGATGATAACAAGGTAGTCGTCCTTCTTCAGATGGCCAGTGGTTTTTTCAGCTGGATCGTTATCGGTAGAAACCTCGGCAGCTTTCTTCGTGGGTTTTCGTCCCCTGGTAGGCTTCTTCGGGGGTGCTTTCTTCTTGATTGCCTTTTTGGGAGGCATGATTCTGGGAGCAGGTAAACAGAAAAAGTATCAGCTAAGTTCCTACAAGAAGATGATCAATATGATAAGCATAACAAACTGGATGGCAAGCACTGAGCTTACTGAACTTGAGAACGGTTGATTGAGGAGTCGGTGAATAGCGAAAGATTGATTGTGGAGTTGACAGAATGGTGTGATTTGTAGAGGTTGATTTGTGAAGTACTATTCAGAGAGGAGTCAAAAGAGTTAGTAGCAAACGGATGAGTGGGAATAAAACGGCTGTTGCTAGGGAATGAATATGGAGCAGTTTAATCGTGGAAGCTTACCCACAGGAGTGTTTGTCAGCTGCGGGAAAAATATCAAAAAAATGAGTTTTTGCCCAAGATTTAATGTGGGTTTAGGTTGATACTTGATAGGTGCTGACGCAATAATGCAATTGTTTTGAAATTTTATCAACTGTTTTGGAAATGGTGGATTTGTCAAGACCAGGTGATTACATAAGTGTGGATTTGGTCATATTTGATACCCCCTATTGTCAATCTCCTGCTTGATGTGATACAGTTGAAAATTCTTTCTGAAGAGCAAGCATCATACTTTTTTGAACAAGACCAGAAATACACCCTTCATCTTCAGTCACATTCTGGATAGAATCTATAGGCCAAATAGAATAAGCATTCACATGCTCAACATCAAGAAATTGATTCAGAAATGTCAATATTAAAACTTAGCTGAAGCTAAACTTTTCATGTGTGAGTGAACATGTGAAACTTCTTTTTTGCTTCAAGATTTGTTGAATGAAATCAGCTGACACTGTTCCCAACATTTTATACTTCCTTTGATATCAAAGTATTGAGCAGAAACAATCAGTTCAAGGTAATGTTTCATCACCATGTGGCTCACCTTAAGCATTGCATCATCCACCAGGCAACAAATTTGTTTCAAAAAGGTTTCTCTAGTATGATTCAGGGTTTCCTTCATGACTCATGCAGTTGAAACGTTAAAATACCACAGGATCACATTGATAGCTTGCCAAAAGCTTGCACCATCATTTATCAAGAAATTTAGACATTCAGGAGACTCAAAGAAACAAAAAAAAATCCAAATGTATTAGAATACATCTTGTTACATGAGATTTATTTATTTATCTTAAGTAGCCACTATGCAGATCATTAATCTTCAACATCACCAATTGAAAAAAAGAACTTGATAGAATTCCTTATCAAGAAGATGAACAAAACAGGTTTCCTGGTTACCGGAGGACTTACTGTGGGGTTGAACTTTAAAATCTGATCTTTCCAAAGCCAGATTTCAAACCTATTTTGGTGGTGGGAACCCAAATGTCCTTGATTTTCACCACCAAACAAAGTTTGAAATTTGGAATTGGAGCATGTTAATTTGGGATTTGAAGCATGGGAAGTCCTCCAATTAACAAATGGCTCTAATAGAGCTGAAAGATTCTTAAAAATAATTTGTTATAGCTTGTTTCAAAGCATGCACCTCTTCTGATGTTCAGAAATACTCTCAGTTTTTTTCTCCTTCCTTTTCTTACTTTGGATTGTCAAAAAATATTCAAAATCAATGATTCAGTAACTCTTTCATTGATTTCACCTAGATTCTGGTTGATAGCATTTTTTTGTTTTTTCTTAACAAAACACTCATGTTCCTGGACCTCCATGTAATAAAACATTGAAGAACTACCAACTAGAATACCACTGCTTATCCAGAGAGCTGCCTTCTGATCTTGTTTAGAAACCCTTGTTTGTCTACTTGTGGGGATAATTTTGCCTTAGAGGTACGATTTACAACAGGTTGCAAGAGAGACGTTTAGCAAGCAATATCAAGTGTCTATCAGTCCATCATGTTGTGCACTATCTCAAGACCCTTGAAGGTGCTCAGCTCTTTGCTGATCATTGAAAGCATTACTGGTTCTCTACAGACACTATTGTATTTCACTTCTTTTTCTAGAGAAGCAGCCGAGTGGTTTTGTGCTTGAAAGACCTTATGTATAGGATTCTCAGACTGTCGTCGGAACGCGGAGCTGACGTCCAGAGTACGGTCGGGCTGATGACCATGGTCCATTTGAATTGGAGGCTCAATTTGTACATAAATATATTTAACCAGTTGATGAAAGTTCTGGCTGTGGGTTGGGTCAATGGTTTCGAGAGGTGTGTCAAGGGAATCTCTTTGGTTTATGGCTGAGCTTCGAAGGTAAACTTTGAAGTGTGTTTTCCTTTCCGCGTCCCAATTTCAGGTCGAAATCGTTCAATCCTGTTTTTCTGCGCGTGAACTTTTTTCTTTTGTGGACGGTCACCACGAACAAGAAACTACTCCAGGATGAATCCGATGCGATCGATCGACAACAGCAACAAGCGACCTCTGAACAGCATCGAGAACAGTGTCGGACTGCAGCCGAAGCCAACCGGCAAGCTGTCATCACTCTCCCGGCAATGGTCATCCACCAACCAGCCACGCCCACACGAGCAGCAGCAGAAGAATCTCCCGTCCTCTTCACAGCCAGTACCACAGTCATCATCCCAGCCAACCTGGCAGCTCGACGAGGACGATTGGCCCCCCACCCAAGCAGAGCCACCCGCCAAGAAATCAAAACCGGATCATGATCAAGACCAGCCAGCTGCTGTCAACCAGAAAACTAAATCCGCCATTAGATATCCTCCCCTCGGCCCAATCAAGGCGCCTCAACAGCCTCTGGAAATCTTAACAAGACCGCCTCAGAATCAGCCTTGCCATGGGACATTAAAAACACCAACAAGAATAATAGTACTAAAAGTACTGCTTTCAATCAGCTGCCGGGATTTGGAAAGCAGAACACCGATGGCCCTGCCAAAACCCATTTGAACAACCCAAACATGAGCATTGCAGCCAAGGTAAAACATGAACTTCCATTATTATCTTTTTCCTTCCTTTTTTCTTTCTTGAAGATGAACGATGTATCACAGTAACTGATCAGAAAAAAATTTGCATGGTGCAATCACAGGTTTCGCTGTCGCCGGAGCAACAGAACGTGTTGGATTGCGTGCTAAAGGGGGAGTCCATGTTCTTCACGGGGTCCGCAGGGACAGGGAAGTCGGTGCTGCTCCGACACATCATTGCGGCCCTGAAACGCACGCACGCAAGCCGGCCGGACGCGGTCGCGATCACCGCGTCCACTGGGATGGCCGCCTGTGCCATCGGCGGAACCACCATCCACTCCTTCGCTGGCATCGGGCTCGGCGCCGAATCCAAGGAGGCTCTCCTCAATAAGGTCAAGAAAAATAGGAAGGCTAGCGGAAGATGGATGCGCACTAAGATCTTGATCATCGATGAAAGTCAGTGCTTCTTCTCTCCACTCACATCTTCCTTTTGTCACCAAATTTATATCTTTTTTTTTTGCGGACCTCCTCTCAGTTTCCATGGTTGAGGGCGATCTGTTTGATAAACTGGCGTATATCGCTACCAAGATGAAGAAGGCCACCAAACCGTTTGGTGGGATCCAAGTAGGCCAATCAGATCAGAAACAACCTATTTTAAGGTTTCTCCAAAACTAATTTTTTTTTTCTTCATCGAACAAAGTTAGTCATCGCGGGCGACTTTTTCCAACTGCCGCCGGTCTCCAAGGGGAGAGTATCGTTCGCATTCAACGCGTCCAGCTGGACAGAATGTATCCCCAAGCCGATCAACCTAACCCAAGTTTTCCGACAGAAGGATTCGAGTGAGATGTTTTTTTTTGTGCCCTTTGTGTCCGCCCAGAGACCGAGGCTGATGTGGCATCTATGTTGTATGAAAATCGACAGCTTTCATTGACATGCTGAATGAGATGAGGATGGGTTCACTGTCGAGCGGCTCGATCCAGCGGTTCTACCAGCTGTCGCGGGAGCTGAAGTTCTCGGACGGGATTGTGCCGACGGAGCTATACCCGACGCGGAACGAGGTAGAGCGGTCGAATGCGGCGCGACTGGCGGCACTGAAGTCACCGGAGGTGGTGTACAAGGCGATCGACTCGGGGAAAGCGCCGCCGGAGCAGCGGGCGCGGGACCTAGCGAACATGATGGCGGTGCCGACGCTGGTGCTGAAGAAGGATGCGCAGGTGATGATGATCAAAAACCAGTCGAGCGAGGACAGCCCCATGTGGCTCGTCAACGGGCTGGTGGGCAGGGTCGTCGACTTTGTGTCCCCGGACCTCTCCACAGACACCTACCTTGCGAGACGCGCAGAGGCCCAGGCCGCCGATGGCGTCGACCTCAGCGGCATCTTCTCCGACGACGAGGACAACAACCATCCCGTCCAGCGCGCCCGCCCCGCCCCGCCCGTCGTCCCCTCCGCCCATCCGCCCCTCAGAGGAGCCGCCAAAATCGCCGCCGAAGCTAGGGGCGCTCCCCCTCCTGACCCTGCTCCTGCTGCTGCTGCCTCCTCCGCCGCCGCCACTGCTCTGGTGCCCCTCGTCGAATGGTTTCTCATGAACGGCAAGAGGGAATACACGGTCGTCAAACGTGCCGATTTCAAGGTGGAAAATCTGGAAGGCGAGGTCCAGTCCCGCCGCCAGCAGGCCAGTCTTCCGTCGGACGGATCTCATTCCACATCCTTCGCCGAGCGACTCATTCCTTTTTTTTTTTTTATGCAAATAAAATGAACGGTTTAGATCCCTCTGATTTTGGCTTGGGCCATGTCGATCCATAAGAGCCAAGGACAGACCCTACAGCGCGTCAAAGTGGACCTGGGAAAAGTGTTCGAGAAAGGTACGTGCCCCATATCCATTCATTCATCATCATCATCGCCGCTTGTCACGAATCTCCTTTGTCAAATGTTGACGCGTGTGTGTGTGGGGGGGGGGTCTATCTATTCTCACACACGCTTGTCTGTGTTTTTCTATTTGCAGGCCAGATCTATGTGGCGCTGTCGCGGGCCACATCGTTGGACGGGCTCCAGGTGCTCCGCTTCGATCCCAAGAAAGTCATGGCGCATCCCGACGTGATTGAATGGAGCCGCAAGTATTTGATCAGCTCCGCCTGAAATACAACAGCGAAAAACATTCTTTTTTTTGTGCTTTGTGCGGTGAGCGTCTTAGGAACAAATATTATATGACAGAAGATAGGGTGGTGGCTGATCCCGTGGTGTAGAGTGCCTGTCTAGGTATCCATATTTACAGCCTCGCCCCCGGTAATCGAAGTTAGCCCTTGATATCGTTGTATATGTTTTTTCTTTCGAGCCACGTATTTAGATGGTTGTGTGTCTAGACATAAGTGCATACATAGATGGTGTGACCTTTGAGTGTGTGGTGTGTGTCTACACACTCTATGTATATGCTCACAAATACCACATTCCTACCCGGTCTAAGAAACCAACTACTCCTCCATATCACTTAATAAACTTTTTTATCTTGCCTCTTTTTTGGATTTTTTTGTGGTTAGTTTTAGGATTGCTTTTTCAGCGACAGTATAAAAATGGGTCTTATTTTTTTTGGTTTGTTGTTGTAATCAGTTTTTCTCGCGTTTTTGTTGCCGCCTTTTTGAACCAGGCATTGTTACCCTCCACACAGTCAATTTTTACGATTTTTTCGACCAGAGAGCTAGTCAACTGGCTTAGAGCAATCTAGCCTGCTGGCTGTATGATATGCAAAGGAAATTGAGTTTTTTCTCAGCACCGGTAAAAAAGCATCGTGTGATGAGATTTTGTTGATTTGTTGATGCTTTTCCCCATGCAAGTTTTGGATAATGAACACTGCGGTGACACATGCGACTTTCGAAGTGGAGACCTGATAACAGCTCTGCATCAAGTCAAGCTCAGTGACTCGGACAGGAGGCTCTACAATGACATGAGCTGATCAACAAATGGGCCAGAGGAAGCAGGGCATCTGAAAAAAGCGGTGAAACGACAGAAATAAAAAAGCTACTTCTCGTAAGGAATGGTGCGGTTTTCTGACCAAATGCCATGCTGCTTTGCAACTGGTGCTGTGCAGTTTGAAGACCCTCTTCCGAGCTTTTCCAACCATTCCTACGACGTGAAAGTATGTAGGTACCTGATGAATTCACTCATGTTCTTACTTGAGAAAGATCCACTTCAAACAAATAAATTCCACGAGATAGTGAATCAATCTCTGGGAGAAGGATATTAGAAGAAAAGGAAATTTGAAGGATTGTCAATGAAAAAAATTCATCATGCATCGCACCAATTGATCAATTTATTTAAAAAGTCTGCCTATCAAAGACCACAGGTAATTCACAAAATTCATGTAGGTGAAGATCAAATACTACATGCAAAGAGTCAAATAGAAATTTTGGCCCAAAAATTGAATGATAATCTCAATTCAATCATTTCTGATAAAAACAAAAACAATTTTGCTTCTATATCACAATTTATTAACACCAGGTTGGAAGATCTTTGAAACATACCTGAAAAAGGATTGAAATCTTCCAAAAACAAGAGTAGAAGAAGAATTAGCATTTTTTGTTGCTTGGGATATGGAGTCTGACTCTCTAAGAATTATGTGTTTGCAAGTTATTTTGGAAAGCTTGGCTATCCTCTTCCCCACCTAAAAACAAGGCTTGTTGTGACAATGAACCCTGTAAGACCGGTTGACATAATACTTTGGTTTAGGTTTAGGGACTTTGTCAACTGTCAAATCATGTGTATCTACATTAGGTTTCATCCGCTTGTATTTAGATCCACATGTTCTTATCCAGTTTCCTTTTCCTCACTCATTCATCTTTGCGTCCCTCCTCTCGTACCTCACATAGGTACACGTTGTTCCACTGCTCTTTGCTCACTTGTCTCGGAGCTTTCTCTCCTCGCCGCTCACGCTGCTTCACTGGTGTTTCTCAGGTCCGCTTCCTTATCTTTCTTTTTCCTTTCTCCATCATCCTTTGTCTTTCCTCATTTTTATCTCATGTGCTTGCTATGCAATCTGACTCATTCATCTTTGTGTCACTCCTCTCATACCTCACATAGGTACACGTCGTTCCACTGCTCTTTGCTCACTTGTCTCAGAGCTTTCTCTCCTTGCCACTCACGCTGCTTCACTGGTGTTTCTCAGGTGCATGTTGTTCCACTGCTCTTTGCTCACTTATCTTGGAGCTTTCTCTCCTCACCGCTCACGCTGCTTCACTGGTGTTTCTCAGGTTATGAGCCCAGCCTACTGAGCGCAGGACCATTTTAGATACTCCCAACAAGTAGAAAGAGTGTGTGACTCTTTGTTGCCCTGGCGGATCATCCAACCCCACCTGGTTTTCTCCGGCCTCCCACTCCAGAAGATACTCCCAAACCGTCCAGTAACTCCAAGCCCAGTTAATCCAAAGCCAAGGACTCTAAACCTGATATCAGCTCCACATCCTCATCATCTTCACCCTTGTTGTCGTCCTCACACAACACCAACTCCACTATCCGAATTGACCACCATCTTAATCCCAACTCTAATAATCCAGAACGCAACATGGCTGACGACCAACCCTCTGGAGAGGCTTCCCAATTGCTATCCTCCCTGCAACCTATCACTGAAAAGCTCAACAGCACTAACTTTTCTGCGTGGCGCTATGACATCCGTAATTGGCTTGCCTAAAACAACCTTGATGGCTTCATAAAGCCACATACCCCCGCTCTCCAAAGCCGTTCCGACTACAACAAGAAGCTAAAAAAGGTGACGGCCTTTATCCGTCTCCATCTAGGACGGGAGGATTCCACTCAATTCGTGGAAAACTTGGATGTTTACAAGCCCAAGGCCCTCTGGGAGTCCATAGTGGCGTTCCACGCCGCAAAATCCATTGAGAAATCAGCAAACATCATGGAGAAACTCCACAACATCATCTTTGTCGAGGGCAAAATGCAGACCATGCATCAACAATTTCCGGCAAAACTTCCACCTCATGCTAGAAGTCAGCTCAACCAAATTTGATAAGAAGACCCTAGAAGCCGTCTGGGTGTTCTTTGTCCTCAAACGGCTCCCTCAGTCCTTTCACATGTTTTGAACCCTTCAGTTCTCCTCCTTCAAATCCAGTACCGTGGAGATCACAATGTCCAATTTTCTCACCGAACTTGAAACGGAGCTACTCCGCCAACAAGAAAGTGCCGCCCAAGTCATGGCCACCGCCACTGCCCTTGCTGTACATCGCTCCGCCAAACATACTGCCAACCCCTCCTCTCCCTCCAAAGTTGAAAAGAAACGTTGCCCCTTCTGTGCAAACGGGACACACAATCCCAAATGCACCGGCCACTCCAAAGCCAAGTGCCATCAACTAAACCCTGCCAAAGCCATAGCCCACCACCGAGGCATCATCAACAAGCTCCAAGCCAGTGGTTCAGCCAGCAAAGCCCTCAGTGTGAACACTGGCGTGGCCAATGCCATTGTTCTAGATAGTGTTGCTTCCGGTCATTATCTCAAGTGCCAACACTATTTCACCTCCTTATATCCAGTGCGGTCCTCTATCTGCGGAGCCAACGGTGCTGCCATCCCAATCCTTGAAACTGGCACTACCGTGATCAAAACATCTACTGGGCCACTCATCATCCACAAGGCCTACTTTGCCCCCGATCTTTGCAACTCCCTCATCCCGCTCACCTACTATGTTTGACGTGGGTACTCAATTGTACTGGTACAGGGAGGCAACAGATTTGAGTGTTGACACCCTGGCCACACTCTTTGTGTTGGTACTACCTCCAATCAAGTTCTGCTGATAGATCTTGCCAACCCTAAGGCCTTGGCAGTCAGCACGTCGGCGCCCTTGTCTCTTGAACTCCACCAGGCCCTTGGTCATCCCAGCCTTGCCTATCTAAAAAAGGCTTGTCCAGACGTCTCCATCACCCCCTTTGAGTGCCCTGACTGTGACGCTTCCAAAATGCATTGTCAGCCATTCTCTGGCTCTTTCCCAAATGTCACTGTGCCTCTGCACTGCATTCACATGGCCCTATGTGGCCCCATTACCCCTCCATCCCGAGGCGGTAACCTTTATTTCCTCAAGATCATCAATGGGTTTTCCAAGTATTTTTTCATCTTCCCCTTAAAAAAGAAATCCAACACCTTTACCACCTTTCTGAATGGCTCACGCAAGCCAAGAACTTCACTGGTCATAAACTCTGCTCAGTCGTATCCGACAACAGCGGTGAATTTGTCAACAACAGATTTCAAGAACTGTTTGCTGACAAGGGGGTCAAACACATGACCTTGGCACCCTACACACCACAGCAGAACCCCTCTGCAGAACGCGGCAACCACAAAACCATTGAACGTTTGCGCGCAATGCTTGCCACAGAAGGGCTCCCGCTATCCTGGTGAGGCAGGCAATAACCACCTGTGTCTACCTTGAAAACAGGTCGCCAGACAGTTCCATCAACTTCTGTTCACCACACAAGCTATGGCATGGTTTCCCTCCAGATCTTTCTCACCTCATCCCCTTTGGTTGTTGCACCATTTCCTATGTCAAGAAATCCAAACACAAATCCAAATTTTCCCCTTCCGGTGTAGAGGCTATCTTTCTTGGGTAAGAGCATCTCCACTGCGGGCTTTGAATTGTTTTTTTGAGGACCGTGATAGCCAATCTACAGCCCGGATGTGGTGTTGCACACACCGGTTGTCCCTAGAAGTGGTACAATTTTCCGGGTGAGAGTGGTATGTTGTGTGGTTTCACAAGGGTTTCATCCATGTGAAAGCTGATTCAAGCGCGGGCGGATGAGTCCCTAGGGGCTCTTAGCCGTCCCTTGATGTTGGGACGCAACCAAGAAATTTGAGGTCAGCTGTAAGCTAGGGACCCGGATAGATTCCGCGGTGGGTCAGGGATTTTCAACCACGGTCCCTAAACTGGGGAAAGGACCCAATTTAGGGACTGCGGTGGAGATGCTCTAAGATGAGAACCACCACTCCTACAAGTTGTGGGTCCCATCTACTCATGATATTGTTGTAACCCATCATGTTAAATTTTTTCCTTCTGTTTTCCCTTTCCTTAACCCTTCTTCTTCACACAGCATCAATCCTACCTTTTTGTTTGACTTCAGCTTCCTTGATGAACCCCACTCTGCCGACTCTTCACTCACCTCCAAATCTGTTGATGTATCAGACAACCCTTTGTGTGAAAACCCTGATTCCCCACTAGTTGACTCATCAACAGTACCCCCTACCACTTCCACCAACCATGTGTCATCCCCTTCCAAACCTTCCCCCACCGCTGAGCCCCCTGTGCCCTGTCCTGAACTTGACTCCTCCTCCCCTATCCGTCATCCCACCAAAGGCTATGCCTACGTCCCGCCTTTCAACAAGGCTCCAAAGGACATCAACAGTGACATCAACACCTCTAACATTGTTGAAGGACCCCGCCGCCGCAAAGCTCCAGTCATCCATCAACATCAAGCCAATCTCATTGTTGGGGAGCCCGCGTCCCTCAAGGATCCACACACCTATGGGGAGATCCTAGGCCGCTTAGACGAGTTGCGTTGGCTGATGGCAATTGAATTCAAACTCAACAACATCAGTCAACACAAGGTCTGGGTGGTGGCCCCTCTCACTCCTGGATGCAAGCCTCTTGACAATACCTGGGTCTTCAAACAAAAGTTCGATGCAGATGGTGAGCTTCTCAAGTACAAAGCTCCCCTCTGTGTCCAAGGCTTTGGTCAGATTGAAGGCATCAATTACAACGCTATTTTTGCTCCCACGGGGCGCCTCTCTACATTACGTCTCATCTTAGGGCTTGCAGCACCTCATGATTGTGACATCCAACAAATGGACGTGAAGTGTGCTTTCTTGAACGGCATCCCGGAGGAAGACCTGTTCATCAAGGTTCCGGAGGGCGTTGGCATTGAGCTTCCCGACGTTCATGGACTCAAACTCCAAAAGTCCCTCTACGGGTTCAAACAGAGCCCTCGCTGCTGGTATCGGTCCCTCAAGCACTAATTTGTGTCCGTCAACTTCACTCCAGCCACAGTTGATCCATGCCTCTTTATTCACCAAGATCCCTCCAACTTCTGCTGCGTGTACATTCAAGTAGACAACCTGGTAATTGTTGGACCCGACGTCACCTTCCTCAAAGATAAAATCAAGACACGCTTTGAGATGGATGACCTGGGCGCCTGCAAGTGGGTCTTGGGAATGCGGGTCACTAGAGACCAACAAATTGTACACTCATGCTCTCCCAAGACCGTTACACCAGAGAGATCCTCAAAGAGTTTGATATGCAAGAATGTCAACCCATCTCATCTCCCCTTCCCACCAACTCATCCACTTGTCCAATTGATCCTTCTCCCCCCTCCCCCGGTTTCAAATATTGCCGGGGCGTGGGGCTTCTCAACTATCTTGTCCAGTGCACCTGCCCTGACCTAGCTTTCACCTGCTCCTATCTCTCTCAGTTTCTTAATTTTCCTTCCAAAACTCATCAGAACCACTTCCTTCATGTCCTCTGATATCTCCAACACACAAAAGACTTTGGCCTCACTCTTGGGGCCACCTCTGACCCCCCTCTACCCTCATTGCTTATGCAGATGCCAGCTACACAACAGCCTCTCAAGCATACTCATTTGCCGGCAGCGCCATCTTCCACAACAGCCTCATTGGCTGGCGCTGCGCAAAGATGGACAATGATGCTCCTGCCATGTCAACCACCGAATCTGAGTACCGCACATGCTCAGAAACAGGTCAAGACGTTATCTGAACTCAACAGCTCCTTGACGCACTTCGCCCATTCATCCTCCTTCCCCAGCCTGGCATCACACTTTACTGCAACAATCAAGGCGCTCTTTCATTTCTTAAAGACACCATTTATCAACATCAAACCCACCACATCAATGTTTGTCATCATTGGCTTCGCCACCACATCAAACACAATTGCACCTTTCATCTCACCTATGTCTCTACCAACAACAACACCGCCGACTTCCTCACCAAACCTCTGACGCCTATCAAAACTAAGGCGGCTCTTTTCAAGGTTTTCTTGCAACCTGTCAGCTCCAAGTCTGAAGACAGCCTATCAAGCACGGAGGGCTGTGACGATGAACCCTGTAAGACCGGTTGACGTAATACTTTGGCTTAGGTTTAGGGAGTTTGTCAACTGTCAAATCATGTGTATCTACATTAGGTTTCATCCACTTGTATTTAGATCCACATGTTCTTTTCCAGTTTCCTTTTCCTCACTCATTGATCTTTGCATCACTCCTCTTGTACCTCACATAGGTACACGTCGTTCCACTGCTCTTTGCTCACTTTTCTCAGAGCTTTCTCTCCTTGCCACTCACGCTGCTTCACTGGTACTTCTCAGGCCCGCTTCCTTTTCTTTCTTTTTCCTTTCTCTGTCATCCTTTGTCTTTCCTCATTTTCATCTCATGTGCTTGCTATGCAATCTGACTTGTTCATCTTTGCGTCACTCCTCTCATACCTCACATAGGTACACGTCGTTCCACTGCTCTTCGCTCACTTGTCTCAGAGCTTTCTCTCCTCGCCGCTCACGCTGCTTCACTGGTGTTTCTCAGGTACACATTGTTCCACTGCTCTTTTCTCACTTGTCTCAGAGCTTTCTCTCCTTGCCGCTCACGCTGCTTCACTGGTGTTTCTCACTTGTGGCTTTTCTCATTCAAAATTTGTTTCCACAACTTTGTTTGTTCTCATTGCAAGTTATAATTCATTCCTACCATGAATCAACAGCATAGATTCCAAACCTTATGCTAAATCATTAAAATATGGAATGTGTCCAAGGTTAGTTGCAAATACAATACATTTAATTTAAAAAAAAAATGTGCTGAAAACTAATTCCCATTTTGCAACAATTTTCATGAGAGATGAGATTAAACATGTTTGGGACTTTGTCTCCTTTGGGCTAAGCAATCCTCATGGTCCACACGCAAGATGATTGTAGGTATCAACACCACAAATGCAAGCGCAAGAGTCAGGTCAGGTGACCTGGACCAAATCCACAGGTCAGCTCACACCAGATTAAAACCATACAATTTAAAAATGCTAATTCAAGCAAGTCTGTCAAAAATGTTCTTATAGATTTCCACCTGTCCTGGTCTGTAGACTGAGTGCAGAATGAGAGAGAGGTTGCGACATCAAATCAGCACCCATCATGTTCAACTTTTCTTCAAGGTATAGGGTGGTAGGCTTCTGGGGGTAAAATCCAACGTGATTCAAGCTCTCAAAAGTGCCCAGAAATTGATAAATGTGACAAGGCGTTGTAAAGCTCAAAAGTGTCAGTGAAGACCTTTTGCTGAGTGCGGAACGGGATGATGTGAGGATGACTCTGCCGTTCCTATACTAGACACTAAAACAAGACCCCCCAATCTATGATTGGCAGGCTTTAATTCAAGTGATAGTAAGTGTATCCAAGATACTTCAGTTGGTATAGCAAGTGCGGGTGATTAAGAATGTGTTGAGTGTGTATGAATAAATATGTGACACTGATGATGATGTTGTTGATGGTAGGTGATGATGATATTGGTGAATGTTGAGAGTGTATGTGGATGATGAAGGTGTGTTAAGCTAATGAGTTCTGGGAGCTGACGCTTCTACCAAGGATGGATGATGATGATAATGGTTTGTAGTGCGAAATGAGTTTTTGGGAGCTGACGCTTCTACCAAGTGGGTCAAGATGAGTTGTTTAAATGAGTAATGATGAAGTTGTTATTGCTGATGTTGATTGACTAAAACCTCAATATTGAGTGACTTATAATGAGGAGTGACCAGTGTATTAGACTATAGGGGATAGTAAAAGGTGTCTGTGGATGGTGTGTAATGTGATGTGATCCCAGAATCTGGTGAGGAGGGGGAAAACAGCTAGAGGAGAGCCTCTTTTATATCAAAATCCTGACAAATGGGGGGTGGTCAACTTGTGGTTGGAACAATGGTCATGGAACACAGTGGAACAACAAATGATGACTAATCAGGGCTGAGTTGTGGTTGATGGAAACAAATGGAACAATGAAACAAGTGAAATGTGTGTGACTTGTGGTTCTGAACCTGATGGAACTTTCCATGAGTGTTGTGGGCCTAAGTTGGGTGGAACATCCTAGAAAAGGGGTTACCTGGGCCTAGTGGTTGAGTTGTGGGTGGGGTTTTTGTGTGATTGCCTTGTGAAAGCGCCGTGTAACTATGAATAACTGGAATAAACTCGGGTCTAGGAACTAATATTGGCCATAACTATTGATCCAGGCATGTAAGAGAGATTCCGTGAGTTGTTCCCTAGGATCAAATGGCCTGAAGAATGTTTTGCTGGAACAATCTATGGGGTTTTGAGGGTTTTGTATTTTGGTGACTGTAGTAGGGATTAAGGTTTAGGTGACGGAGTATGTTGATTTGCTGATGCTTCCTGATCCGGTTGAGTGGTGAATATGCCGTAAGTTGTGTCCTAGGGTGAATTTTGCCGTAGATTCTGATTCTTCAATAACATTTGAGGATATCTTAGTGGATATAAGAGAAAAAATGAGAAAGAGAAAAGAAATAGAGAAGAAATAGGAGAGAAATAGATAGAATAAAAATTGAAAATTTGTGTCATGTTTGGAACACCACATCCTCCCCCAACTTATTGTCTGTCCCCAGACAATCCGTCCTGAGTGTGGCCAAATCTTGAGTCTTGATGAAACTAGTAGTATAGTTGAAGAAGAATTTCCGCAGTTTGTGTTTTTGTGTTTTACTGATTTTCGGGGTGTTTTTGATGATTTACGTAGTTTATTGCTGTTTTGTTGACTTTTCTGATTTTATCTGCCTGTTTTTGGAGGTTTTATGAGTTTGTAGGTTGATACTGATCCAGAAATTGATTGAGTGGAAGCCTGAATCCTAGTGAATTTCCCGTGTAAGCTGAGTATTGTGCGCCTGAGCTAGTTTGATGACATGCGGTACAGCTTTGGGGGTCCCTCCCCCAACTTCTTTTAAGTGAGTTTTGGTTAGGGTTTTTGTATGCTGATACCCAGAGGTCCTCACGGTGTTTCAGAATAAACAAGGTTTATCTGTCACGGGGTGGAGTATCCTCCCCCAACTTAAAAGTTGTGATGTTGAGTTATTATTTTTTTTTTTTTTTTTTTTTTGGTGAAAACCTTAATTTTGGGATTTTATGGTTTTTCTAGCGTTTTTAGGGTTTCGTGTTTTTTTTTTTTTTTTTTTTTTTTTTTGTGAAACCTTAATTTTTTGGATTTTATGGTTTTTCTAGCGTTTTTAGGGTTTCGTGTTTTTTTTTTTTTTTTTTTTTTTTTTTTGGGGGGTTTTGGGTTGCTGCGCGCAGTCCGCAGCATCCGCAGCTGTCGACGTCGCGTATACGTGTGACGTTGGTCTGGGTCCGGTCTGCCTTGCGCAGTGCGCAGTGGGCTTCGTAGCTTTGTTTTTGGGTCGGGCCGCAGTCCTTGGGTGTGGGCGGGCCATCCTTTTTTGTTGCGCGGCGGGCCAAGCCCGTCTGTTTCGGATGGGTTCGGGGTGTTTGGCTGGCTGCGGCGCATCCCCCGCTTACGTGTTCGTCCGAATTGTTCTAGAAGCCTTGGGTGGCTGCGCCGCACCCCCGGCTTACGTACGCCTCCGGTTTGGACGTGGGTACCTCGCCGCTCTGGAGCAGCCTGTCAGCTGCCAGATGTCCGAAAATCTTCTTCCGCCGCCTTCGAATCACCTCACACACGCTCTCGACCGACTACTCACGATCAAATCTGGTAAGTGATCTTCTTCTTGCTTGTTTTCTTTTCTTTGCATGGGAACCCCCACTAATGTAGTTGAATTCTTCTTCCAGGTGACAGCCACACCACCATGTTGACTGGCCTTCCTCTCGTGCATTGGTTGGGTCGGTCGATAACACCAGCCTTTCAGCGACTAGCCCTTGGCCCAATCTGGCTTACCCTGGTCGACCCACTTGATCGTACGGGTATTGGTGTAGCCGGCAGCGACACACGCCCTGTCTCGATCCAGCCTTCTCTGTTCAGTCCTCTCCTATGTTTTCCGCCGGGTATAAGTACCGGCCGTATCGTTGGATTTCCGTTTTTCCTTCCCCAGCGATCTACCGCACGTCGTATGACTGTCATCCGCACAGCTAAAGCCTCTTACAAGCCTGCTCCATACCCCTACCAATCCACCATTAGCCGAGCTTATCGCCGCCGAACCCAATCTTCCTTAGCTATGCTCCCTTCTTCTGATGCTTATCCCGCCTCCGTTCGAGCTCTCCCCAATGCCGCTCCTCCTCCCTTCGAGGATCTATATTTTGACTCCAACGGAGTCCTATTCAGGAACGGGGTTGCCGTTGTCGATCAACACGGCTCACTCATCCGACGTTCCATTGTCGAGCGACCTCCGCCCACTCCCGTCGCACCGGAGAACTTAGTAAGTCTTCTTCTTTTTCATTTTTCGGCGATCATGTATACTGATCTGGCTCGTATTTCAGGTGCTGCGCTCCAATCACGCCGTGATTGGACATGCTGCGCACCACATTTCCCCGCCGGTGTTTGATCCGTACCCGGCATTTGTGGAGTCCCGCTCCGTCCCTCCGGTAAGTCCAGCTCGCTTTGTGTTTCATCAGGCTAGTTGAGTTGCCTGTACTGATATTCCCCAATACGATCGTTATCCCTAGGTGTTCCAGGCCTACCCCAGGGGCCCAGTCCCTCCCGGTCTCGAGAGCCTCCCCAAGCACCTTCACCATAATGGCCCAGGTGCTACCAATGCGTCCAAGGATGCTCAGGTAATCGCGCTTTTTTTTTTTTTTTTTTTTTTCTCTTGTTGCTGACCTCGTTCCGTTTTGCCCAGATGTCCTCCGCGAATCGTGGCCGTCTTGTAGGTGACCCAGCTCGTATTGCTGAGGCTACCCGCGTGTTTAACGAAGCGCATGTAAGTCCCGTCTCGTTTCTTCTAGCGGGTCTGATGGTTCTGATCTCTTTCTGTTTCCCGCCCCTTAGGACCTTATTGTCGACTATTTCTATAACACGGCGGCGCCCCCAGTTCCTCGTCCTGCCTCTGAGCCTCGCACCCCGACTACGGATCCGATCGACATCGATTCTGACCCCGCGGACACCCAATCCGAGCCGTTACTGACCAATGATCAAGGCGACCCGGTCTCGACCACTTATCCATTCACTAATTTCTCTCGCCCCGCGACACCCAATCCTCCTGGTTTTTTCGATCCCAAAGATTACCATTGGCTCAACGACGATAAAATCCACGCACTCCTTTGTCGTGATCATGAGCTGGCCCTATTTGATTGCTTTGCCTTCGGTCCTCAACATCTTACCGATCTCTACCAATCCGCCATGTCCGCCATGGTGTCGAACTACACCCGATTCCCTCCTCGCAACGGAGCCGAGTGCGCCGACCGCGTGCAAACCTTCAAGTTCATCACCTGCCGCTATCATTCGCTTGATCGAGTTATGCGCCGCCAATAAGCTGCGGTGAGTTTTTCTCCTTTCATCTTGTCTTTCTTCCCTGCTCCTTGCGGTGTACTGATTGCCTTGTTTGTTCTTTTTCTAGGCCGCCAATTGGTCTGAATACCACAAGTTATGAGCTCCCGGGGTGAAAATCCGAAAAAAACCAAAAAAATCGAATGTGATAAGAAAAAAAACTGAAAAAAAACGAAGAAAACCTTGGAAAAAAAACAAAAAAATCTTGTATCGTAGTTTTTTAGTCCTATATTTTTATTAGTTCTTCTCTTTTTTTTTTTTTTTTTTTTTTTTTTTTTTTTTTTTTTTTTTTTATAATTTGAAATAAATCTAACAATACCCCTCCCCCAACTTAAATGAGGTTGTCCCTAACCTTGCCATGTCCCTGAGTGAGAAATGCCAACAGTGAGGTTAATATTCATCAGTCTTGAGGGCTGAAGCTGCCACTGGGATGGGAAGGAGAAAAAAAAGAATCTTCAGAAAAAAAATAATGTGAGTTGGATGAATCTTTTTTCAAGTTTTTGTTCCTTTTTAAGTGTTTTTATGACTTCTTTTATCCAAAAGAAGGGGTAAGATTCCTCTTCAACTGATTTATTTTTCCATTGTTTTTCTTCTTTGTATGTTTTCTGATGTGAGAGCTGATGAAAAACAATTTAAGAACGTTTGGCCACATCTGGGTTAGTGGCAGTTGATAACTTTTGGTGACTTTGAGTGTGAACAGTTTAGTCTCGTATCCAGGAGGTAGGTTTATTCTGACTGATCCATAGGGTCTTCTTCATCTTCTTCCTGCTGGTCTGATTGTTCTGCTGAGCCTTCTTCTTCTGCATCTAGCTCTTCTTGCTGTATATCATCTAGTTTACGTCCACGTGGAAAGAATCTCTTGATGTGGGAGGCTGCATAAGTCCGTTTCAGTTCCGTCCCGTCCAATTCTTCTAGCAGGTATGATCCTTTAGGAAGCTGTTCTTTCACTTTGAATGGTCCGTTCCACCTGTTTGCAAAAAGTTTTCCCCACTGATCCTCTAGACTTTTGTTGTAGACTAGAACTAGTTCACCAGGATCCAATGGTTCTCGTAATCTTGCTGCCATTTTTCGGTCCCAATAACGCACTGAGGTTTCACGTGCCTGCATTAACTTATCGTGAGCTTCTTTTATGACCTCGTCCCGCCTTTCCAGCTGCTTTGTCCGGGCTTCCAGTAATTCTGCTGTAGTGCTGATACTAAGCCAATCAATTCCCAGGTAGGTGTCCATTTCCAAATCCACAGGCAACACAGGTAGTTGGCCAAAGATGATTTCGTAGGGCGTAAATCCAGTGGTCCTTTTTGTAGAAATTCTGTCTGAGAATAAAACCAAGGGTAAGTACTCCCTCCATTTTCCCCCAGATCCTCCACACATTTTGACTAAAGTATCTTTTATAGGTTTGTGTCCTCTTTCCACCATTCCATTTGCCTCGGGGTAATATGCAGTAGTCTGGATTAGCTTAGCCCCAATCTTCTGCACTGCCTCTTCAAAATCTTCCTTGAACTCCGATCCGTTATCCGTCGTAACTGTCTTGATGGAGCCGTACCGATAGGCCCAGTATTCCAAAAGGAACTTGGCCACATTGCTTGCCGTGAGTTTGACCAATGGAGCTGCTTCTACCCAGCCGGATAAGTCGTCCCGTGCTACTATCAGGTACTTATACTGTCCTGATTTGATGTGACATGCGTCCAGCGCAACTCGTCCAAAAAGATTACTGCTACCAGTCGGATTTCGAATTTCCCTTGGTACTAGCGGATCCCTCTTCTGACAAGCTGCACAACTTTTAACCCATAATTTTACCTTCTTCTTCAGACTAGGCCACCAAAACCGTGTTACTAGCCGCTGATACTTTTCTTCCACTCCTTGATGGCCTAACTCTTCATGGACCCTCCGGAGGAGTTTTTCTTGATAAGTATCTTTGGATATAACTATTTGCGGGGCTGGTGAATGCTTCCTCATGAGCCTTCCTTCGCTGCTGTAGAATTTGGCTGAGTTTCTTCTTAATTTTGCAAAATCTTCTTTGTCCATATCCGGTGGTTGCTCGAGAGTTTCCAAATAGTGTCGTAGTTGCCGCCAATATCCAGGTTCCTCCCACTCCTTTGTCTCTACTTGGGTTTGAATTGAGCAGATCCAAAACAGGTAGCATGGCTTTATAAGTGGTTCTTCTTCATCAAAGTCAGGCTGATTGTCATAGAATTCTTCTTCCTCGCTAGAAATTGGTCTTCTGGAGAGTGCATCCGGTAATGTGAAGGTTTTTCCTGGCTTATGTACTATGTCAAATGAAAAAAGCTGAATGAAAGCCACCCATCTGGTCATAGGGGCGTTTGGAAGTGAGGGAGAGTTGATCATTTGAATTAAAGACTTGGCGTCCACTTGGAGTTTGAAATGCTGGCCCCACAGGTACGTCTGAAGTTTCTTCAAAATCCTAGCTACTCCACATAGTTCTAATTTTGGTTGAGAGTACCTTGATTCCACTGGTGAAAAGACTATCGATTCATAGAGAACTGGTCGATCCAACCCTGTGTCCAATTCTTGCTGAGATAGTACTGCTCCTGCAGCTATAAAACTTGAGTCCACCGCTAGTCGAATGATCCCGGCCTCAGGTGAATAGTCAATACTCTTCAAAACAATATCTTCTCCAATTATTTGCTTCAGTCGATTGAATGCTTGATTGCAGGCGCCACTCCATATCCATTCTACTTCCTTCCTGGGAAGTTGCCTGAGAGGTGCTGCTTTTTCTGATAGATTCTCTATAAATATTCGCACGTAAGTGACTAATCCTAGAAATCCTCTGAGTTCCGTGACATTTTCAGGAGTTGGCCAGGTTATGATTTTGTTTTTCTTCTGCCTGGATACCCGTCACCCTTCCTTTGAGACCACGTGACCTACAATATCCAAAGCTGGGACGCAACACGCAAATTTCTTGCCTGATATTGTGAGCCCGGCCTCTTCAATCCTGAATAGTACCCTTTCCAAAGTAATCGCATACTCCCATATAAACTGTCTAATCCCCGGATTCTCCTTCAGTACCTTGCCGTCGTAAGTCGTCCTTGGTCCTTTGATTCCTCCATCGTCTATGAATACGCCTACATACTCTGGTATTTCTTCCTGCAGGATCCACATCATCTGTGCTTGATAGACTGCTACCGAGTTAGTTGCTCCTTGAGGTAATCGCGTGAGCTGAAATCTTCCCAAAGGTGTTTCAAAGGTTGTCAAAGGTCGAGATTCCTCCGCCAATTCCCTTTCGTCATATCCTCCCATGATGTCGCCTAGTCCATAGCACGCACGTCCAGCAAATGCTTCGATAAATTCTTCTGTTGCGGGTGGTAGTCCAGCATCCCAAATTGTCACTCTATTCATTTCTTGAAGGTCGTGGACTATCCGGAGCTTCCCATCATGCTTTTTGACACAAAAGACTGGGCTTGAATAACTTGAGGTTGACTGTTCGTATAACTTGGTTCTTATCCTTTCCCTTACTAACTCTACGTATTCGTCTTTGATAGCTGCGGGTATTGGGATTGGTTTCTTTTGCCATGGCTCATGCTCAATGACCGGAATGACGTAAGGTAGTCCATAAGAATGTTTGAGTAAGCCTCGTTCCGCGGGACAAAACGCTAACGCTCCCTGCCTGAGCACTATAAGATGTTTGAATAACTTGAGTTCTTCTGCGCTTAACCATCCGTCAGGTCCAAAACTGATAACACCCAACCGCTCCTCCGTTACTTTCCAAGTTGGTGTAAAATCTGGTGGATGAGGGGTGAGTGGTGTCTGATACGGATCTCTAGTGAGGGGTGGTCTTTGAAGTGGTGGGTTGATTGATTGCGGCATGGCTTGATTCACGGGCCTGACTTTCTTAGCTACGGGTTTGTATTTGGTCATACACCATAGGGTCTCGCCATCCGGGTCCATGCAGCGGCCGTCCTGATCAGCTAATTTGAGCCCCTTCAAAAGTAAGTTGTTGTTAACCACCGGTCCTTCCTCTTTTCCTTTCTGGTTCCAAGCCCTGATCTTGTTTGAGATGTGCCGAAAGAGCCTATTTTTGGGTTTATCTGTTTTCTTTTTAAAAATAGCTTTGAGGGCCTTAGGAAATATTACCAGTAAAAATAGGAACTTCTTGATGGAGTAGAAAAGTATGTCAGCCTCTGTGATGCCAAGGGCTAGTACCTTTTAGCTACACAAGGTGATAAGAGTGCAAAGGATGGGTAGAGTGGGGTATTTTCACGTAGAAAAGTAGTAAAGAAAGAAATAAAAAGAATATAATTCTTTTTTATAGAGGGGCCTGCTGGCGCAGGGGTGTTTGTAGGTGCCCTCTAAATCAGAGATCTGCTAAGCAGGGTGGTATCTGATTAAGCAAACAATGGGTTTCTGCGTAACAGAAGGTGGTACCAAAGTGCTTTTCCAATTAAGGAACCAGAATGGGGACAGAAGGATAAAAGAAGTACTCACTATTGCTTCTTTTAAGCCAAAAAGCCACGTAGGGGGGTGAAGTAGAGCTGCTGGGTAGATTGGATGGTTTCTGCGCAGGAGCTGGTCACGTAGGATGGTTGATTTAATAAGAACACCAAGGATAAAACAGGCAAACAGGGCAGAGTAACTGAAATAAGGACAGGACACGGCGTAACTGATTGACTGTAATAATAATTGATGATGATGAACAACATTTGGCGTGGAAAGAGGGCTCTATATATACTATTTTCACTCATAGTAGAGGACCTTTCTTGCCTGTGTGCGTGTAGTTGCTATATTTCAGCGCAATGTGGGCAATTTGGGAGATTGGCACTAACAAGGCTCATCCCAATGGCACTGCTGATCATTATTTCAGCGTCACAAGTGTTTATAATGACCTTAATAACCTATTTGGTCATTGTAACTAAGGTACATAGCAACACTGACGTGTATTTGTATCTGAAATGGGCCACAAATGACGCAAATGGGCCACAAATGGCTATGGCCAATCATCAAAGGCCACGCTAGCTATGTTACTCTTATGTATTCAAGGTTTTTATTAATGAAACCTTGTAAATAAACCACGTAGAATCTACTAGTACCCTAGTTACACCTGTACACGTGTGGTAACTAGGGGATTAGCTGTTTCCACGCATTTGGCCAATTTCCAATTAGATTATATAATCCACGCGCGGGGTTGGAGGATTAAACCCCAATTGGGCCTAACTCCTAAACTATACACAACACCTCAATTATAAGTCCATAATTGGACATTTCACATATGGTATGTATATATAACAAGTACATACGTGTGTAATGTCATCTGTGACACATAAGTGTGGCCAATTCTTACGGGTAATTGGTTCAAGGTGAAGGAGTAGGAATTCAGGGGTACTTCCAGTGAGGGACCCTACATTAATTTGCATGAGGATTCAGAATATGAAATAATATTCTAAGTTATCCTCAAGGTTTAGAAGTTACTTAGTATTTTTGTAAAAAGTAGTTATTGTTTTAATTTATTACTTATTTTTATGGTGCCAGGACTTTGCTAAGCTTATTGGATAAAAATAAGTAAACTGAGTTTTTTGTACATTATTAGTCATATAAATGGGTCTTAATATTGTGGTAATAATGTCTCTTTTTATGTTACTTTTGTCAGGTTGGCTCTGACATAGTAGCAAGCTGACAAAGTAGGTGAATGTAGATTTTCTTAAACTTTGTTTTGATGGAACTTTGTTTGATAAAGAGTTTTTTAACCCAGATAAATTTTTGATTAGGTGCCCTAGAATTGATGGTTGTTACTGGGTCCAATGGCAATTCTTTGGTTAGGACACCTGAATTCATGAAAATGCTGGTTGGTTGAAATTTTAGCTGGTTTCCCATTTAGGTGTTTAAACTGATTCCACCCTGTCCCCTTTCCTACTCTGGCAATTGGAACTGTGATTCGTCGTCCAACGTCGCCTTGAAATTGCAGATATTTGCCATCGCCTGGGTAGTCCAAAGTACAGTCGTAATCGAATAAGAATGGTCGTCCCAAAATGCATTCTTGAGCTTGCGGTGCCACAAAGAGGTGTACTGGTCCCGTAAATCGTCCAATTGTAAGATCACAGTTTTCAACTACTCCGTTTATGTCGCACCGCTCTCCCCCAACTCCTCTCATGGGAATGTCCACTTCTACTACTTCCAATCCCAGATCAATTGCTAGTTTGGCTGGTATGACATTGACCATTGACCCCGAATCAATCATGAAGGGTACCCTTTCGTCCTTAATCCGTGTTTCAATGTAACCAAGAGCGCAGCTGTAAAAACAGTTAAAGTCTTTCTCCTCTTCATCTTCCTGTTTGATCATTGCTCCTGCTACTTTATGGGTTTTAGCTCCGACCTCTTTGATGTAGGATAGTTTTGAAGCCTGTGGTCCGGGAATTCTGTTTTGAAGTTTCTTGATGAGCTCCTCCACGTAGGTTGGTGATATAGCGGTGAGCTGGGAAAAAGTGGTTGGCATCTTCATATTGTCTAATTCTGCTAACAAAGCTGCCTCAGCTGATGGTTTGGCTTTCTTGGGTTGTGGTGCTTCTAGAATTCTTCCAGGAGTCCTCCTAGTCGCAGGTACTTCCGAAATCACTTCCTCGGATGGTTCCTCCCGATCTATGTCCATTGCAGTTTCTTTGTGTTGGACCTTTCGTCGCCCTTGCATTGCTTCTGCTCGTGTGGTGGCCGTGTTTGCTTCCATCCGGAACTGCTTGTGTTGTTTCAAGGCTTCTTCTTCTCTGGCAGACTGCTTTTTGAGAGCTTCCTCTGATCCTAGCTTTGGTGGGTCCCAAACTATGTGCTGCATTGCTGATTGAATGTCAGAAGGTTCTTCATCGTTTCTGTTGACCTGAAATAATGCTGAATTGTCTGTTGCATATACTGTATTGATTTTTGCTTTTGGTTTTGCTGATTCAGTTGCTACTACAGATCTGATAGGTCTTGAAGGGTCCCAGGGAATTCGCTCGCCACTAGGTAGGTTGAAGAACTTTCCATCTCTTTTCACTAAACCTTCTCGTTCATCCTTCTGAGCTTCATGACAATATGCTGAATTATGACCTTCACGATGACAGTAAGAGCAGGGTCTTGGCTCATAGAGACGTCCCGATGGTGCTTCATTTCCTCGCGAGTATTCTGCTTTGGCTGGGGCATTGAGTTTACTGGCAAGCGCTTCAATGGCTTTGGCCATACTTTTGATTTGTGATTGAACTGGTTCCTTGGGATATTCTTCCAACATCTTTTCTCGTTTCTTTCCATCTCCTTTCTTCCAGTCCAAGTTCTTCTGCATTT